>CAAKHD010013348.1:36183-71183 GCA_901007705.1 Fistularia tabacaria | reverse complement strand
CCTGATTTCGCAAAATTGCAAAATATCATGGCAAATATGCGCATTCCTACGCCTGCAACAGGACAACTCCATCAGCAGCAGCTTGCCAGTGCTGGACCTGATCGATGCCATCCAGCCCGGATCAGTCCGATATGACCTGCTGAAGACAGAAGACCTGACTGAGGAGGAGAAGCTCAACAACGCAAAGTACGTAGAGCTATGTAGAATCTAAGAAGAAAAATGGGGGATCGGACGATGGCTTTAGAAACGTGAAGAACCGGGATGTAAAACGATGTACGATTGTCGTTTTGCCAGGTACGCCATCTCCACTGCCAGGAAGATTGGCGCCCGGGTGTACGCGCTGCCCGAGGACCTGCTGGAGGTCAAACCCAAGATGGTGATGACGGTGTTCGCCTGCCTGATGGCGCGAGGCATGAAGACAGCCTAGACGCCAAAAGCGAGCCCTTGAAAAGAATCTTGATATAGGAGACAACAAGGTCAAAGGACATAGCTGCATATTCTGTGCAAGAAAGACTGAAAAAAATAAACCAAAAAAGAAAAGTATCGACCAATGGGATGAGCTGATGTATTGGATTTATCAACAGATGATGAGTGTCTCACAAACAGGAAGTGAAGTAACACAACAAGACCCCCCCCCTTTATCTCCAGTGTATGTAGGACGAGAACTGAAACGCTTGCTAGTTTTGCTAGTCAATACAGAAAGAGAGAGTGTAGCTTGTTCAATATAAAGTATATAAATCGTCTCCACTGCAGGTAACCTACCTGAAGGGCAGATCTGGAAAATTATGATTTTTCTTTTTCTTTTTTTTTTTTGTGATGGCTTTTTTTTTATGTGAAAAAAAAGAGCCAACTTAAACTTATTTCTGCCTCCAAATGTGTGTTTTCAGGGGATTAAAAGCTGAACATTGTTAAAAACAAACAAACCCAAAAAACCTGTTAGTTGTTGAAAAGTAATAAAAATGATCATTTAATGAAAAACTTGACATTATTTCATGCTCTTGTTTTTTTTTTAACTATTCCTGTGGCTTATCTGTCAACTGATCCATATTAGAAAGCTTACACCGAATACTCGACAGTAATATATTCATTTTAACACAGCTTTATACGATCCCCAATAAAGACGGGAAAACTTTTCTAACTCATTAAATCCGTCCTCCCCACGGCAGGCAGATCATCCTGATGAAACCACTCCATGAAACAAACAGGATGGGAGAGTAATTACGTAAATTAAGCTCTCGGCATGACTCAGCTTGGTTTTTCCCAGACTGTCGGCGTCCGCCGCTGCGCGAGCAGGGAACCACGCTGTCAAAGGGAAAAAGCTTCCTTGTGGTGCCGAAACACTGACGACAAAAGACAAATTATCATCCCTCGTAGGGGCCGTGAATTGACTCTTCTGCTCTATGATGCAAAACAGGGTTTTAAAAATTTTCCGGGTAAATCCTGCATTGCGTACTTTAAACTCGCAAGGTGAATGAATGAATCAGTCTCCGGGCCTAACGCGTGTGATCCGCTCAAAGTTGAAGAACTCAACCCGTCGACCTGGAACCGATTAAAAAAGAAAAAAGTGTTGTTTCTACAACAAGAGAGAACTGGTGGAACAGGAACTTGGAATAAAATCAAAATAGAATAAAACAATTCTCAGTGAGGTCTTTACACGGCAGCTCCTCACACTTTTTTTCTTCCCCGGGACGGAGCATGACAATGCAGACTGAAAAATTGAGTGAAAAAAAAATCTAAATATATAAACTTAGGAAATTCCTGATTATCCAATGTGATAAAATTAAGAAAAATTAAAGTCAATAATTTGTGGGACTTTAAAACATCTCGACTTCATAATTTTAGCGAATATTCTTATATATATATATATATATATATACCCTGTTTTTTTTTTTGTTTGGTTTTTTTTTTCCCTCTTAATGTTGCTGCTGCAACACCTGAATTTCCCCTATGGGGATCAATAAAGTATTATCTTATCTTATCTTATTTTGTTGAGTTGAACATCTATTGACATCTATGGATCTGTATTACCACAACCATTGTCTTGTACATCAGTGTATTTGAGCTGATGTGTGTGTGTGTGTGTGTGTGTGTGTGTGTGTGCTCTATCCAGTGTTGGGGGTGGTCATAAGAAGGCACCTCTGGACAGGCCGCCGAGCCTAGATTCTGCTGCCTCGGTTGTGTGTGTGAGTGTAAACCAACGTGAAGCACTTTTAAATCGCAAAGCATACAAGGGGAGACCTCTCACTATACTTGCGGGCCTGAATTCTTGATCATTTAGAACAATAAATCATTGGCGATTGAAGCTTTACAATTTGATCCGGCCTCTCCAGGCTGTATCCACAAGTGAAGAATCTGCATAAGAAAAATGTAAAAATTGATTGAAAAAAAACAAAACAAAAAACATTTTCAATTAACCCTCTAAATGTGTTCATTTTTTAGGAACAGCAATGATGTTCCCGGGTTTCCAAAAGATGTCCAAAACCCCCAAAATCCTAACAAGCATTGTAAACATTTCATTACTAACTATTCTATCAATATTTAGTGCAATGGTGTTCCTTACCTCTTACAGGTAGTGGTTTATTTAGGAAAATTCACTCGTTGTTCATCCGAAAAAATACATTTCCAAACTTTTTTTAATGCTTCACCACTTTTTTTATTCTGACAGACCAACATATAAAACACAATAGTTTAACATCGTATTGAACCATAACCTTTAAAAAATTTTTTTACATACAAGCACTGTTTGTGAACCAGAAATGAACTAAATAGCAAGCAATCGCAATATGAACAAGGTGTGTGTGTGTGTGTGTCCGTCTGTCTGTACATCTACACAGCACATGAGTGACATGTCATCACACAACGCTTTGTGCAAATTAATTTTTTGAACATTTCACACAGGTCATGCTTGTCTCGTCTTCTTCAGCTGGCCTGCAGATCTGCCACCTCTTCCTCTTTCTTTTCCACTCAGCAGCAACCTAGAAACAAGAAAACCATGATTACTTTGCTATGGTGTCTTTTTGCTGATCCAAGACACACAAAACACACGTATACACATATAGGATACACACACACACACACACACTTACTTACCTCACCGTGGCTGCAGTGACTGGAGTCCTCCCTCCCAGGTGCTGCCTCCCTTGGATGTGCAGTGTCTCAAGCACCTTCCCCGGCTCCTCAAGAAAGACACTCCTCTTGTTCAGCTTCCAGTCAGGAAAGATCTCAGTCCAGATGACGAATGCATCGGAGGCCGATAGATCGCTCATGTTATATTTCTCTTTCGAAGCTCTTCGAAACTGAAACTGAACGAAAACTGAAGCTACGACTCAAGTCGTAGTTGGTGATAGAATTGTCGCAGGTTATGTCGTGACCCCTGTGACCCCGTGCATGTTCGATGCGTAGCCGCTGTTTGCATCACACGCTGCCCAGATCTTTATCCCATAGTCAGCTGGTTTGGAAGGCATGTATTGCCTAAATGGGCAGCGAGCTCTGAATGCCACCAGTGTTTCACCCACCCTGAAATTAGTGCTTGGGTTCTAGAGGAGTGGAAGTTGCTCTATCCAGTTGTCCCACACTGTCCTCATAGCTGCCAGCTTGTCTCTCTCCCGTCTACCAGCCCGTGTCTCACGATTATCGAATCGGATTACCTTGGAGAAAATATGGAAAGTCTCCAGAGAGCCTGTGGCTGGAAATATCGCCCTGCCTGTCTCTGCTTCCCATAGACTGGCTGTCGATTCATCCTTCGACTTTTAGACCCCAGCCACGATGAGGAGCCCCAAATACATCAACAGGTGTTTTTTCCAGCTCCTTCCACTTCTCCCCCAAAACACGCTTCCCTTCAAGATTAGTCATTTCCAGGATTATTTTCCGTATTGAATCTGGCACGACCAGCTCAAAAGCTGACGTGATGTCAGTCACCCTGGCACTGTCTTGATGAGGTTTTCGGCAGAAGAGTTGAAGACCATTGTATCTCACCATTTTTTGACACGAATGTCTTGCTTTGAAGAATAGGAATAGCAATTCCATCATCTGGCTCAAAATCCGAATCATTTGGATCAGAATTTACCACAGAATTTGCCTCCACCTGCGTCCTGCTCAGTAAAGATCACAATGTCTGCAAACATTATGGTGATTCCTGTCTAACCCCATCCGTCAGCCTGTCCATCACCAGTGCAAACAAGAAAGGGGCTCGGATCTGATCCCTGATGTAGTCCTACCTCCACCTTGAACCTCTTGTCACACCTAGAGCACACCTCCCCACTGTCTCACAGCTTGCATACATGTCCTGCACCTGCACCGGTCTCACATAACTCCCTGTCACTGGAGACTTCCTCATACATGATCATAGTTCTTCTCTCTGCACCCTATTATATGCTTTTTCTAGGTCTACAAAGGCACTGTTCTGCTCCCTCTGACCTTCTCAGAACCTTTCTTCATTTATCAACCCTTCAAAATGCTTCCCATCAATCTTGTGGCCCCTGTCAACACAGTTCCCTCTATCCTTAATCACCCGAACCTGCTGTGCATCCGTCCCATCTCTATCTCTCTGCTTTACCAACCGGTATAAATCATTCTCTCCCTGCTCACTGTCCAACCGAGCATACAAGTCATCATACGCCCTTTGTTTGACCTTTGCCACGTCTACCTTCACCTTGCACCTTGAATCAAGTTCCCTTTTTTAATGTTACTTCCTTATCCAGTGTTTACCAAATAGTTTAGATCTCTAGCCAGAATGGGAGAAATTAATATATAGTTTACGGCTCTCATAACAATATTAAGATCCAACTATTGGTGGATACATACACGTGTGTGTGTTGGCGAAAGGGCTGTGAAACCTGGAATAGTGATGTCACAAAGAACGCTCTCTCATTTTGTGCGCTATTTGTTTTCAAAAATGAAAATAAAAAAAGAACATCCGCCCATTTTAATGTGCACAAAATTTGCGACGGAGTGGCTGACGATCAGCTCTTTTATTATACGAGTGGCGTTTTTCCAGTGAGGCTTTGCCCTTGTTTTCTGACCTTCTCAGTGATCGTAGAGGAGCAACTCCTCCAGCTGCTCCCTCAGGTGGTCCACGTACGTGTGGATGTCGGAGAGCCGCACCCGGTGCAGCTTCAGCTCTTTGTCCTGGGACCCTTTGATGAGGGCGTCTTTCCAGGTGCCGATGCGCGTCAGCAGCTGAGTCTCCCTGTCGTTGATCTTCATGACGTGGTTGTCGTGGCTGATGGTCAGCGCCTCCATCACGCGCTGGTGGTCGGTGAACAGCTCCCTGACATCGTCGGGCATGTCCTCCTCCATCTCCTCGGCGACGACCTCCACGGTGGCCTCGGCCAGCTCGTGCACCTTCTTGTTGTAGTCGTCCTCCAGATCTCGGCAGCGGGCGAACGTCTCCTGCGCCGTCTCGATGAAGTTGCCCACCATGTTGGAGATGTTGGCGTCGAACGTGTTGATCATGTCCTCCAGCAGGGACACCTGCTGGAACTCGTGCATCAGGAGGTTGTTGCAGAGAAGGGCTATTTGCTCCTTGCAGTGGTTGACCTTGGCGGCCATTAATTCGGGATCCGTTAACTGCTGCAGCTCGTCTTCCCTCTGCTTGTGCTGCCTCTCGAAATCGGCCAGGATGTAGGTTATTTTGCTCTGGTAGTCCGACACGGCCACGGTCTGGTTCCTGGAGAAGGAGCTCACCTCCGCCTCCCGCCGCTTGTGCTCGGCCAAGCCCGTCTCGAAGAGCTGAACCCACAGCTCCACCATTTGCTCCTCGAAGGCGTGAAGCAGGCTGGCCACGCCGGACAGGCAGTGCAGTTTGTCTGCCTCCGGGTCATCTTTGAGCATGTCCTTGAACAAATTGGAGCCGTTCAGATCCTCCACAAAGGCGTCCAAGTGCAGTTTAAATATGGCCGCCCGTTCCGCCTCGGCCTCTGCGGCTTGTTTCATCTGCAGAGCCTCGTGCTTCATTTCCTCGATGGCGAATTGGAATTTCTCGTACGCGTCGTTCTTCGTCTTCTCGTCGATGCATATGTAGTCCAGGAACTTCAGCTTTGGAAAGTAGGCGATGATGAAGTATTTGTAATCGTCGTCCTTGGAGATCGGATTTCCAAACAGGCTGAGGGTCAGCAGGTTCTTGAACTGCCTGAGATACAGGACGTTGTCCAGCTGTTTGAGGAGGTTGTTCGTGATCCCGAAAAGCGTCAGTTTCTCGAGCGTGTCCATGTTTTCAACGGTCGTGATTCTGTTGTTCGACAAATTCAGCACCTCCAGACTCTGCAGGGTCTCCAGGCCCTCAATTCTCTCGATGCAGTTGAACGACAAATCGAGCCACGTCAGATTGACCAGGTTCTCCAGCCCCTCGATCTTCTTTATCACGTTGTTGTTCAAATCGAGCTTAGTCAACAGCGTGAACTCCCACAGATGGTCGATCTTCTGTATGTTTCGGAATTCCAGCCGTAACTCACAGACCTCGCTGAAGTTGATCCTCTCGAACTTGGCGACGCGCCCGGCGGGATCCCGAGGACACTGCTCCACCACGGCCAATCGTATTTCGTCCTGCAGGCTGCGGCTCTGGCGCTCGAACGCGTCCTTTTCTTCCTTGGTGGCCTGATACTTTGTCTGCCCCGTCTCGTCCTGCTGGGTCTGCTCGCCCACCTCCTGGACTTGCTGAGCCAGCCGTTTGGACTTAGCGCCTTTGCCTTGGGTCCCGGCGGCGTGTACGTTTTTGCTTTTCATCGTCGGCGGAGCTGCCGCGGAGCTGAGGGGAGAAAAATATGTTCACGTGCCCCCCGTTCACATACAACCATCGAGTGTGTCGTTCAGATGACGCATCATAGCTACACCATGGCAAGCGCCATGACGATGTCACGCTCTGTTGTGTGACATCATGTGAAATTGCAGTCTGCACTATAGAGACGGGAGAGATCATGGACGTAACTACCATCCGCAGGTTCAACGGTCGTTGCTAAGATGCTAGAAACAGTGAGTCATATTGTGAAGTTTACATTATTCTGTATTTATCATTATTCTCAACTCAAACCTCTTCTCCACTGGCTTGTCTGGACTATCTAGATTGACATTTTTCCTCCTCCAACCTCGACCTCCTCGAGCATTCTGGAAGGTCTGCAAAGGGTTTTCAGCCATTTCCGCGTTTCTCTGGTTCCACTGATTTTTGTGAGGAGCGGTGAGGTTACACGGAGTAGAGATACAGAAGGCGGAGAATTTTTAACTATGTGGAAAAGAGGTGAGGGTACGTGTTCAGGCAGGAAGGAAAAGGTGTCGGGTGTGATAAAAAGGGTATTGGTCAGGATGGTATTGTCTTTTTAAACAACTTATTATTGGAACAAATCAAAAAAAATCATGAAGTCATCTCTAAAAATACCTGTCTGAGTGAGATGAGGGTTGATTTTTTGGTCATTTTATACAACAGGAATCTCCTTGGATTACAGTGTTTGCAGATGACATTGTGATTTGTAGTGACAGCGGGGAGAAGGTCGAGCAACATCTAGAGAGGTGGAGGTATGGCTTGGAAGGGAGAGGACTGAAGGCTTAATCGCAGCAAGAGAGGGACCCGAGTGGAAGGACGAACCTACGGGGAGTGGAGATGAAGAAAGTGGAGGATTTTAAGAACTTAAAGTCAACAGTCCAGAGCAATGGAGAGGGTGGAATAGAGGAAGCAGAGCTGAAGGTAGCAGAGATGAAGATGTTAAGGTTCTCTTTGGGAGTGGCGAGGACGAATAGGAGCAGGAATGAGTCCATCAAAGGTACCGAACATGTTAGATGCTTTGGAGATAGTCTGGACGTGTACAGAGGAGTTAGTAAAGATCTGTTTAGAAGGATGCTGAGGTTGGAATTGCCAGGTCTAGAGGAAGACCAAAGAGGAGGTTGATGGATGGAGTGAAGGAGGACATGGAGTAAGTTGGTGTGAGGGCAGGGGACACAGAGAATAGGGTCTAATGGAAGCAGATGTTTCACTGTGGAGAACCTATAAGGGAGCAGCCCGAAGGGAAAGGAGATTTACAAGTTTTAATTATAATACTGTTGAGACCAAAAGTCGACTGTGACTCCTTCACGGGACCTTCTGAAGCACGGCGAGAGTGAGGGGGAAAGTTGTCCACAGCCATTCAGACTGTATCGGTGGTCGTTCTTCAAACAAGGGACCAGACCCACACAATAAATATTTATTTATTCAAACAATCTAACTCATTCTCAGAATTCAACAGACAGACGGTAAAGTCCAATCCAGGATCCTGGACTGTGTACTTGAAGAAGAAGGGAGGGAACAAGAATGAGCGGAGGGTCTGAAAGAAACGCTGTCGCCTATTTACACATTTGATCTCAGTCCACTCGCTAAACTCATGGTAATGCAACACAGAACCTTAAAACGATTCTATTCTTGATAGAACTTTCTCTCTGTCAGAAGTCAGAGAACTGGTAAAAAAAAACAACAACAAAAAATAGAATCCAGAGCTGCTGGTCTAACCTGAGGAAGAGGAGGAGGAGTTGAAGATGTCAGAACTGGAGACGAGACTTAGGAGGAACATCTGAAAGTAACGTCATTCTGTATTTACGCGCCACATCTCAGTCCATCTCTTATTGTTTGCGCAGCTTCTCTGAAGTCATTGTTTGGCAGGTTTGGGTGAGTTCTCGCCTGCGTCCAGGGTCTCCAGGAGGCGGAAGAGGCCGGCGGCCTCGCGGATGTAGCTGAACTTGACGCAGAAGGCCCGGCCCGCCGTAAAAAGATCCTGCACTTTGACAGCTTTGTTCTGGACGAGCGACTGGAGGAAGACGCACACCAGGCGCACCAGACGATTCTGCGGATCAAGAAACAGGAAGAAATAAGATTTTATTCAACCGTGACGTTGTTCACACCATTTTCATTCCTCCTTGGATCAGGCACCTCCACAGAACACTACGGAACTGTCAAGCACACACACTCTACCACACAATACTGCACTAGTTAGTAACCCTGGTGTCCATGTTTATTTATGCACTATTTAACGTCTATTTCAACTGTATTTTTGTACATCCTAACTTATCATCTGTACATTTCTACTTGTAAATTATGTCCATAGTTCCCGTCTACAGTCTACTACATTTAATGGACATATCCATCTTGATAATATTTTCATAGAACCCTATCTAAAATCACTTGTAAATTACTGACATAATATATCATGTACATACTGGTAGTTTACTTATTATATCTGAACCTGCTGCTTTTTGCACTTCTGGTTAGAATCTAAATTAGATTCTAACCAGAAGTGTGTCTAACCGTTAGATGCTAAATTGCATTCTGTTCCCCTTTACTTGTACATGTGTAATGACAGTCAAGGGGAATCTAGTCTAACCTAAATCGAATTCATTGGTTTGTGAAGTCCTTCGCTGCTGAAGGACATAATATTTACGAAGTATGTTTGATCTGTCGTATTCAGAAGCCTCTCATAATGATTCAAAAGAGGCTGAGAGTGTCGCTGATCTAATTTCTAGCTTTCCCTCCTCTCAGGTCTTCCTGTAAGTCTCCTAGAGGTTCATTTTTTATATCAATAATGAAAAAATTGTTTTTGTGTCAGTTAAAAAAGGGTTTGTTGCAAACTCAGCCCAACATTTGCTATTTTTGAAGTTGTTTTCTGGTGACCTGCGGTGTTTTTAGGGAACTTGAGTGAGGATGAAGGTAAAAGCGGGAAAGGATGTGTGTACCTGCATGTATTTGTCTGCGATCTGTTCACAGGTAGAGATGCAGTTGGAGATGTAGAGGTGGATGAACTCTGGAGGAAGGTCCACAGCGGTCGTCAACCTGATGCACGAAAAAACAGCATCAGCGCAAAGGCCTGTCCAAAATCAACAGTATGTGGCAGCAGGGAGATTTCCCCACAACCGAAGCGGTTTCCGGCACCTGTTGACGACCTCCATTGAGTGCAGCGACATGTCCGTGTTTACCAGCGCCGAAAAATACTCGGTGATCTGGCTGCTCTGCATCAGCTTGAGCAGCACCTCGATGGCCACCAGCGGGTTGTTCTCCACCAGGTCCGGCAGCTTGGACGGGGACAGGCCGATGTGGGAGACCAGCTTGGGGTCCTTCTCCAGCTCGGCCAGCAGCTAAAACACAACAAAGGCAATTGAGGTAACGACAAAACCGATTTGAGGTACAGCAGGAGGCCCTGCTGCTGGCTGCGACCAGCCGCCCAGGTCCTGATGCTGGGGGGAAACTGTAGGCGGAGACAGCAGACTGACCTGGGACTGCTGGTGAGCAGACAGCGAGCTCTCAAAGGCCCTCGCCATGATGCGTTTGATCTCCATGCCGCCACCGCGGCTCTTTGCACACATGGATCGGTCCCACTGGACGCCGTGGTCGGGCTTGGTGGGGTTCAGCCACACCAGCTCGTCTTCGCACTCGTGCAGAGGCGGCGGCGGGTGAATGAACTTGGGGTGGATGTGACCTGATGGACGGCGGAATGTGTGAAGTTAATGCAGGTCAGTATTAATATATCAGGTGAATTTTGGTCTGGCCCACAGGCAAATGTCGGTATCCATAGCAACACTGCCAAAAGCAATGAAGGTCAGCATGAGCAGGGGCTGCTGACCTACTTTGGTACTACTGGGTTTAAAAACTACTCTTCTCAAAAAGAATTGATCTTGTTGGTGCCAAACATCTTTCTGGACCTTTATGCGATTCAAAACGCTAAATAATGTGTTTCCTGGAATCAATAGTCAAAAAGTTGTTGGAAGACTGGTAAGGACACCTACTCTCCAATGGAGGGAGCGGCCCCGTGACCAGAGATCCTATGATCTGATTGGCCATTGAGCTGGACGAGCCTGGATCCAGCTTGTACAGGAAGCTGGTCTTGCTCTGAGTGGGAAGCTCTGACTGTCGCTCTAGACAACAAACACACCACGGCAGGAAAAATGACAATGCACAATCACTCTCATAGCTCGAAAAACAGATCTCTGATCCAGTGAGTAACCGCCAAATAGCAACAACAGATTATTATTACTATTATTTAATCTTTTTTTTTTCACATTAATCTCACATTCGATTAAATGTTCCTTTACAAAAATGTAACGTTAAGAAAATCAGGCATCGAGGATCATTTTCAAGGCTTTCTTGCTAAAATGATTGTTGGCTATATTTCTTTTCCGCTGCTGTCATTTCTTAACTTGTGTCTCGCTCAACAGTTGCTCCGGAATTCAGATTTGCTCTTCTATTTTACTTTGGCCAAAGTACAGGAGCTGCTCATCAAAATCTTTTATTTAGATGCGCAGGCAAGAACTGAACCTCCAACGTTCTCTCCTCCCTCAGGCTCAATCCATTCTCTCCTTTTCCCTCCCTCTTCATACCTCGCTAACACGATCCACTCTCCCAAATTGATCACAGTATTTCTCTTTTATTGAAGGCTCTATTGTTCTCCTGCACTGGTATACCCAGTTATGCTTAAAAATGGGATGATGTCCTTTGACTAGTTTAAATTTCACATCTTGACTAGTTTAAATTTCACATCTTATTTTTTTAGTGCGCTCATTATTAGATCACGTAATTCAATTCATTTTTATTGATATGCAGTGCCAAATTACAACATGAGTTATCTCAAGGCACTTTTCGTGGAGCAAGTCTAGACTGCACTCTTTATGAAGGTTGTTGCTATGTTTATTCAAGTACCAAGTTATTCTAAAACCATCAGTCCACATAACTGACTTTGCATGCTTGTTACAAGAAGTCTCAAGGACTGATGTCGTGGTGCCTCAAAGCAAAGTCAGATCCTTATTTTCAATATCAGCCTCCATGGAATAATCATTTGCATCTTTTCTCGCAAGCTATCGTGTTGTTATTTAAAACCCCGTGCCACATTGCCCTATTGATGTCTTTTTGAACTTCTGCATGGGTTTTAGTCATTTCTCAGCACTACCTCTTCATACATTCTGTCCACCCTGTCAGCGCCACATACTCTTCGTCATTTCTAAGCAAACACCTCCTACTCCCCGGTCATCTTCACATCACATACCCATTCAGCAGAAAAGCCAAGTTTAGCTCTAAAGCAGGACTCCTGAATGAATACGATGCTTTCTTCTTCTTCTCCTTCAGTCGGAACTCATGGCAACGCGCATCCCCGGGGTTTCATTACAGCCCCAACCTTTCTGATAGCTATCCTGTGGAGGTAAATGGCTGGAGTGAGAAGAGTCACCTACTCAAGTTATGGCACAACATTTCATCCCCTGTGTGACATCATGGCATCAACTATGTTGACATCACAGCTTCCCCTTCAGTCCACAGCGCCTTGGACTATGGTCTGTGAGGGCATGCATTCATGAACACATTCATACAAACACACATATACCTTCCACAGACAACGTGAAGTCATAGTAAATAACTTATTTCCAACTTTATCAAACTTGACGTTATTGCCAACCACTGCACAGCGGCTAGGTCTTTAGCTTGAGGTCATGACTTTCACAAAGCTAGCACAAAATAGTGCATTGACATCGTAACACAACGGTGCTTGTCAGAGTGGCCAAATCCCAATGAACCTTTAATTGTATTTTTTTTTCAATTATGATTAGAAAGTGAGTGCAGCAATTGTAATTATCACACTTCTAGTTTGAAAAATTAAAAAAAAAAATCACGCCATATTTCCAGTATTCTTACCCTATTTTGACATCACAGCTTCCCCCCTCATCGCACCCGGGGCTGCGGCTACATCTTTAGCTTACTGTCATAGCTTTAGCAATGCTAGCACACGGCGCTCAGTGTTAGCATCGGATTGTTAGCAACGTAACACAAGGCTTGTCAGACTGGCCAAACCTGAATATTTAGTTTTTATTTTACATTCGAAAATAAGTGCACTAATTATCACTAAAACACAGTTTGTTATTTAAAAAAGAACATACATGCCCCCGTTTCCGGTTTTCGTCCCCTTTTTTGACATCACAGCTTCCCCCCTTATGCCGCCTGGGACTGCGGCTATATCTTTAGCTTTCAATCATAGCTTTAGCAATGCTAACACAGGGCACTTAGTGTTAGCATTGGGTTGTTAGCAACGTTAACACACCGGTGCTTGTCACAGTGGCCAAATTTGAATGAATGTTTAATTTTTACTTTTGGATTGCCATGTTAAAAAGTGCACCAATTATCATTATAACAGTTTGTTATTTTAAAAGGTATTCCCAGTTCTGGTTTCTGTTTTTCTTCCTCTATTTTGACATCATAGCTTCTCCCTTAATAGCGACTGGGACTGCGGCTACATCTTTAGCTTGGAGTCATGGCTTTAGCAGAGTAAGCACACAGCGATCGGTGTTAGCATCGGCTTGTGAGCAACGTTAACACAACGGTGCTTGTTTCAGTGGCCAAATCCGAATGATTGTTTAATGATTGTTTTTGATTTCTCATTTGAAAATAAGTGCAGAAATTAAAACTATCACACAGTTTATCATTTTTAAAAGTACACCAAGCCCGCGTTTCCGTTTCTCTTCCCCTATTTTGATTTTTGACCTGTCGCTTTAGCGCCTGGGACTGCGGCTACATCATTAGCGTACAGTCATGGCTTTCATTGCTAGCACCCGCCACTCTTTGTACCATCGGGTTGTTAGCAACGTAACACCGGTGCTTGTCAGATTGGTCAAATCTGGATGAATGTTTATGTTTTACTTTTTAATTGTCATTTGAAAATAGGCACGGCAATTGCCATTATCACACAGTTTCCTATTTAAAAGAAATACAATAAATCCACCCCCTTTTTCCGGTTCTCTCCCCCCTACGTGACATCACACCTGTCGCAGCTGCGCACACAAAACACCACCCACAACTCTCTCAACTATCAAAACTCTCCGATTTTCACCTCAAATAGTAAAAGTTTGTCTGAAGCTGGTTACCAGCGATGGCGTTAGCCCCGGATCGTGTTTCTGCTGGAATTCGCTGACCTCTGGAACGGGATAAAATGTTCGAAAAACCGACAAGTGGACTACACGCTCGTTTAGTGGCTCAGAAAGCCCCCTGCTGGGCAGGCAAGGGAACAGCCTCGTCAGCCCAATGTATGTGTGTGCTTATCTATCTATCTCTCTATCTCTCTATCTATCTATCTATCTATCTATATTTTTTTATTTACCAAAGTGGGTTAAATATGGACCTCTAGGTTTTAAACTCACCTGCCAATTCAGCAGGTCCTGGCTGGGGAATGATGGACTGGGACCCTGTGAAAACACAAATAAATGTGAGCCTTTGTGCTTGTTCCTTAAAAACAAACCCAGAGGATGTCTTCAGTATGTACCCGTCCAATTGCTTGAGCTGAGCCGAATCATTTCTGAAATTAAAAATAAATGGCATTGTTTCGATTGAATTCTGCACGCCCACGCTTTTGAAAACAAAAATATGCCCAGTATGGAGTTATTTTCAGTGTGTGTGCCACTTGTGAGAAACAATGCACTTTATATATCTCGGATGAGCAAAATGTTCTCGCAAGACACAATGCAGGGTTTACAAATATTACAGAAAACAGCTGGTAAGAATTGTTTTGCAGGAAAACAGGACACAAATCCTTACGCCTTCCCAATCATATTTTATTGTCCTCCTTACAAAAACAAACATGTGATTCTTCCTGAGACCTATTGCTGAAATAAACAAGATATTACAATTTCACTAGTTCTTTATAGGTTTTGGCAGCTTCGGACGCAGTAGGGGTGGCTGTTCCGAGGCTTCACGCTGCGACAAGACCAGTTTACATGTACTTTCAACATGTTCACAGCATAATTACTGCAACCGCAACTAACTGAGGCAGACAAATCTATTCCTGCATAGTTGGTCTGGTCTGTTGTCCTCACTTTACCTGCAACAATGAGGGTCCATACATAAAGAAAAATGACAAATATCACATAGAAATGTTCAAACTAGCAGTTTTGTTTCGAAATTACGGTGATAAATAATTCTCTGGAGAAAATGCGAGGCAACAGTCATATGTCATCCTGCGTCCTTGATCCTGAAGTCCAGAGGTTTCAGAGCAGGAGATTCATATTATCAATAGGATATGATCAACAACCTGAACCGATGGGATTTGGTTTGAATTCACTCCCAGACTTTGAGACGAGCAAACTTCTTGGTTTGTAGTCTGACATTCGGTTTTACAAAGAAAAAAAGTGTCAGAGCTTCCGTGTCATGATCCCAGGAGCTTCCTGGATGGAACTTGGCAAACCTTAGCAAACATCCATGCACTGGATGCAGTGCAGCTGATTGTGGCGGCAAAAAAATAAAAATAAAAAGATATGAAGAGCGTTATGACATTGAGCATCTTCTTTAATATTTTGTCTGAAAAGGACACCAGTGTAATGTTGTTCTAAAATGTGGGATGCGTCCGAATATTTCTCGGTGACTCGGCGAACGTCGGACTTTTGGGAGCCTTAGAGACGCGTGTTATTCACGATTAGCGCTGCTGGAATTCATGAAAGCACAAACATACATGGTGACACATACAATTACACTTCCCAACAAAAAATTTGTAAAAACAAAAATCGGGATGCCGGATTTCGCAGATTTTTTTTTTTTTGTTTTTACTTGACGGAAAAGTCTGAAAGAAAAACGTCATTCCATATTTACAAGTTTAATCTCAGTCCACTTGTAGTGTCTGTGCAGCGTCTCTGAATTAATTATTTGGCAGGTTTGGCCTCAGGGGGGTTCTCGCCAGTGTCCAGAGTCTTGAGGAGACGGAAGAGGCCGGCGGCCTCGCGGATGCGGCTGAACTCGATACAGAAGGCCTGGACCTCGATAAAAAGATCCTGCACATTGATGATTTTGTTCCGGATCAGCGACTGGAGGAAGACGCACACCAGACGCACCAGACGATTCTGCGGATCAATGGAGAGGGAAAAAAAAAAAAAAAAAAAAAAATCGCATTTCACCAATTTTATTCATGCATTTCTTGATTTCCTGAAGGTACTTTTAATTGTGGTTCATTCATCTCGGCTGACGGGTAGTTTCATAGAAGAACGAAACGAAAGGAAGTCCGTACCTGCATGTATTTGTCTTTTATTTGTTCACAGGTGGAGATGCAGTTGGAGATGTAGAGGTGGATGAACTCTGGAGGAAGGTCCACGGCGGTGGTCAATCTGACGCATGAAACAACAACATCAACGCAAAGGCCTTTCCAAAATCGACAATATGTGACCGCAAGGAGATTTCCCCGCATCCGACGCGGTTTCGGCGACACGCAGGCACCTGTTGACGACCTCCATGGAGTGCAGCGACATGTCCATGTTCACCAGCACCGAAAAATACTCGGTGATCTGGCTGCTCTGCATCAGCTTGAGCAGCATCTCGATGGCCACCAGCGGGTTGTTCTCCACCAGGTCCGGCAGCTTGGACGGGGACAGGCCGATGTGGTAGACCAGCTTGGGGTCCTTCTCCAGCTCAGCCAGCAGCTAAAATGCAACAGAACCCGTTGAGAAACAGGATGACTTTCACATTTCTCTCTGAAAATGGGAATTTTAGTGGAGGGGCATGCGAGCGACCCCGGACCGACCTGGGACTGCTGCTGCGCGGACAGCGGGCTTTTGAAGGCCTTCGACATGATGCGCTTGATCTCCACACCGGTGCTGTTCTTCACGCACATGGATCTGTCCCACTGGATGCTGTGGTCCGGTTCCGTGGGGTTCAGCCACGCCAGCTCGTCTTCGCAGACGTGGAGAGGCGGCGGGGGCCGGATGAACTCGGGCCGGAAGTGACCTGACGGACGGCGGAGTGTGATGTTACAGCACGTCGACATCGATACGTGAGGCTGTGTCTACAGGCACACGATGGGTTGGTAACCAAAGCGACAGAAGCAAAAGCAACGAAGGACCTTACAATGATCATGGTGGACCACGAGGAACTGTGAGGACAACGAACGTGTAACCAACAAAAAAAACAAAACATTCTGAAGTCAGACTTACTCTAATATATAAAAAAAAAAGGTTTGCTTTAAAAGTCTTCTGAGAGAAAAACAGGACACTGACGAAGGACTGTAAGGAAACGTACTCTCCAGTGGAGGGCGTGGCCCCGTGACTAGAGACTCTATGATCTGATTGGCCACCGAGCTGTCGAAGCCCGAGTTGGACGAGTCCGGATCCGGATCGTTCAGGATGCTGGGGAAGCTGGCCTTGCTCTGGGTGGGAAGCTCCGACTGTCGTTCTGGAAAAAAACGAAAGTTTGACATTTACGTGAACAAACAAGTTAGCATTAGAACTCTCGTCTGTGTAAAATCAGAATGCTGATCCAATCAGAAGACCGACCCTGTTCAGACCGGCATCGACACATATTACTATATTCTGATTATATGAACACTTGTCTCATCAAAAATGTGCATGTTGAAAATAACTTATTTCACACTTGTAGCGCGGGTAAAGGGGATACAATATCCTTCGCACTTCGCAGCTGCTCTAAAGCTCTACGGGAGATGAATGCGAGACCTGCTAAGGCAAGCTGCAGCCCGCTGATGTCTATGGACTGGGGCATGTTGCCCACGTCCATGCACGACACCTGTCTGGGTGTCTTCTTGAAGAGGTCCCTGGGCGGCGCCAGCATCAGCTGCGACAGGAAAAACTTCTCGGGCTGGGTGATAGGCGGCAGGAACCCTGGACATATCAGATAACGGAGTCAATGTATTGTACTCACACAATTTCACCTTTCACATTCGGAAATGAGAGGTTAAGACAGATGGGAAAACACACATTTTTTATGGTTTTGAGGGTTCAACACCTAACTTATGTGATGCCATCACGAGATCTTGCTGTCACCTTTTCAGAATTGAGTCTTTTTGTTAATTCAAATGAGTGAGGTGTTTCTTGGGCATTTGGTGTCACAAAAAGGGCGCCGATGCCCAAAAAAAGACAGAAACATACAACTTCTTCCATTGTTAAAACCTACTGTCGGGGGAGCGGAGTTTCGTATGGGCCAAAAATAATCCACTACAGACACAGATAATTATTGCATAAGTGGAAATAGTAGCGTGGGGTCATGGCCATTTACATTGTGCGACCACAAGCACTATGTGCAGTAACCCATTTCGAATGCTGATAAAGTGCAACAACTTGGTTCTATGTATACATGCTTGTACATTTACATTAGTAGATAGACACTTATATTTTCTTAACTTGCACCCTTTGAGTAGGACTGCTTCTGGAACAAAAAGCAGTTTCCACCGGGGAAGTCAATAAAGTAGCACCGATTCTGATCACTCACGTATTTTTGCATTCTTCCAAACAACAATCGGCTCATCGGGGCGCGGTGGAGGGTAAAGACAGTGCCTTTTCGCCGAGTGGACATTTTCAGGACCCACCTGACAGCACCTTCTCCGGCTCTTCCCCGGCCGGCGCGGGGTTCAGCAGGTGGGCGAACACGGCGGCGAAGGGGTTGGCGGCCAGCGGCTCGGTGCGGTACATCTCCCACAGCAGGTAGAGGGCGGTGAGCCGCTGCGGGGAGCTCGGCAGCAGGTCCGGCTGCTGCAGGAGCATCACCAGCACCGAGCCCACGCGGAAGTGCTCCGATTTCCCGAAGTAGTGGTGGAAGTGGGTGGAGAGGCTCTCGAAGGTGTTGGTGCAAGCCTCCTCCGAGATGATGCTCAGCAGGTTGGACAGCTCCTTCGGGGCGAGCGTCATGGTCGCACCCGCGGCGGTTCGGCTCTGGAGAAATCGACCCCTGTAACTTCGACCGTACGTTTGTCTGTCGCCGCGACAAATATACCACGATAAATCCCAAGACGAGTGTCGTTAATTCATGATTGTTGACAAGTTTTTCAAAAGTCTGGAAGTCATCACCTCCCGGAGTGCATTTAGCAACGAGCTAGCTTAGCAGCGCTACCTGACGAGAACCGGCGAAGTCATGACAAAACTAAGAAGCTCCGGTGTCAAACTCCACGCCGGGCGATTCGGGAGCTGCATAACAGCCTTAGAATCTCGACAAACACCGACGGACCCACGAATCCCGGTCCAAACAGAGGCTCTGAAATCGGAGTTCGACAGGCAGAGCCACCACACATTAGCCGTTTGAATTTTGGGTTGGAATCGCTTCTTCTTCTTCGGTGCCGGTTGGTGCGCTGAGGAGCGACAGCGCCACCACGTGGAGCGGAGGATAGCGCCGTCTACTGTTAAGTAAATTCAATTCGGAGTGAATCCTATGATTGTTTTTTTTTTTATTTTCAAATTAATTCTATCTCATCAGAAATACCTGTTTTGTTCTATTACTTTCACATCTTAATCATTTTTACCGTTTTTAATTTTTATTGTTTCTTTTAAATCTGTATTTTTTGTGTATATGTCTGTATGGTGTCCTTCAGACACGTGTAAGGCGTGTTCACTCAAACGTATAATCATTCTTATTATTTTCTATGGTGAAGCACTGAGGGTTTGTGTTTGGGTTTCTGAGCTCTCCTGTTTTTTACAATTTACCATTGACATCTCGTCATCAGGCCTCCGAATAGCATCCCCCACATATCTAATTTGATTTTAAAAAATGATCCGTTCACAATTAGCAGAGAATACTGCAAGAACCTATATGACAAATGAGAAACTAGACATAAATACAAAACAGGTTTTTAACGACACAGTGATACTCAATTCCAAACACAGGAAATAAACAAATGGCAAAGCAACCACAACGAATTCTTGGAAAGGAGTTGATGTATTCCACTAAGTTTTATATATGTATATTGTGTTGTCACACATTTCATATGTTTAAATGTTTGAGGACACACTTATTATTCTTATTGATGGTGGCAGTGGTGGTGCCATTGATAGACCGAGGAATTTTTGGCTCATCGAAATCTGAGCGTCTACAAGATTTTCTCTTTTTTTGGTTTCCCATCACAAAAAAACACGAAGGGAAACACAGATTTCCCGTTTATAAATACTTTTGCTCAACCGTCCTGTGTCTTATATTCCTGATATTATCTCCTACATTTCCTGAATGATGAGCAGCCAAATCTGAGGCATGCTGGTGTTGAAAAGATTCTCTTCCACCCACTGCAGGAGCGGTGATACTGACAGCAGTCGTGTTAGTGCTGACAGACGTAATCCACGGTCCCTCGTCTAAATATATCTATGTATCCTGCTGCTCGTGCTCAGCCTCCATCAGATCCATCTGTGAGCACCCAGCCTGCTGCTCGCAATGTTCTGGATCCGGACTTGGCAACACAGGCAAACCAGCCAGGGGAGGCTGAGTCCTGTCCAAGAAGTACATTATGGGCCGTACAGTTTGGCATTTTTATGTATTTAGTGCATTAATAACTTAACAATGATCACATTGGGCCGATGAAAATCTTAATATTAATTGACGTGGGTTTTAGATTCTTTTGTCATTTACTGTGTTTCTGTTTATTCATGTACTCGGATTGGATATTATAGAAGTATTTTTGTCCATTCTTATTCAATACTGTTCATTTTTGACTTGAACAGTCATAGATATACTTTGGATCAGAGGATGCTCTTTTATACTCGCAGGTTCTGCACTATTTTCAAGATCATTCTCATTAAATGCAATCCAGATAAATTTGGAGCCCCGAACAGATGACCAGATGATCCAGTGTTTTAACATTTCCATTTTTTATTTTTTGACCTGAACATTGATCATGGCGGGGGTTGCTGCTGTGGTTTCTGTTGGTTATCTGCTTTATTTAAAGTTTATTGCAGATTGAATTTCATCTAGGAACAACAACAAAATAACACATTTAGGCCTACTTAAGAGGAAGATACTACTTTGCATAAAAAAAAAAAAGCATTTTCTCTTTTACACACACTTGCACACACACTTCATGTAGGCACCGTGTTGATGCTGCAGCCAAATATACAGCGTTTTTTTCAAGAAACACCCCTTTGGCAATTTTATAAATGCTTTTTTTTTCTCCCCCCAATCCCACACACTCCATTACTCACTAAATGATTAATTTGATCATTTCAAGAAAATGCATTAGGGACCTCTTGGAAGTTGCAGAGTTAAGACAGGATGAACGGCGCTCGACAAGCAAATCTCACACTGGCATTTGGTTCGCCACGTTCGGAGCGAAAGGCCCGCTGGTCACTTCAAAATGTCTGGTTTACGCAGATTTTTAAATCCACTGGAGGCGAACCGTGTTTGGGATTCAGAGCCGCACGATTAGAAACTGACTAGCCTTGATTACTTGAATACCCACACATCTGCATTTACTCAGCACACACACATATGGCACCAAAAACATCTGCATCTGAGAAGCAGACTGGACTCCCGAAGCAAGAGGGCTGTCACAGACAAAACCAAAATGCCGAAGTGGGAAAAAAAAAAAAAAAAAAAAAAAATCACATCCAGTAATTTGTTGAAGCAACGTAAGAGAACAACACACTGGTAATAATAATAATAATTAAAAAAAAGTCATGTATGAATGTAATATATATCAGACATGCAGGCAGTTTGGTTCGGATCCACTTCACTTCACGACGACACAATACTCTCGAGGCACCAAACCATCACGACACCCATGTTGAGGATCCCGCAGAAGGAGGGGCCTGCAGAACCCGGCCTGCTCTCAGGTGGGTCGATACAGAAACAAGCAGAGTTCAAAGATTTTTTTTTTCTAACAACCTTTGTCTCGAGCTCCAGTTTTCATTGCAGGGAACTGCAGATTTTTTTTTAATTTTTTATTTTTTTTAATCACCAGACATAAATATATGACTCAAGTAGTCCCCTGGTGAAAAAGCGTGCAAACAACAGATGGGAGCTTCTCCTCTTCTGTGCTTTTTTTTCAGGGAAAAAATTCAGATCACCACTGGTTTGTTTTGTCTCGGACAGATCGGACACGATCGGTCCATCGAGGGGAATAAAACAACAACAAAGAATTTTTGATTTTTTTTTTCCTCAAAGCCACTTGGTGGTGTTGTTTTAGCTATTTGGCGCCCGGCGACGTCCAGATCCCCCGTGCGCTTCTCACCGTAGCACTGCGACAGACCTCGTTTTGACTCTCGGCGAGAAACGTCTCAGCTTCTCGCTGGCCCCCAAGGCGAGGAGGCGTTACGAAAGGAACCCCGTGTCCGAGGGAGAGTTCTTGACCCCGTTTTCATTTCCTTACCCTTCTCCTCAAGAGCTGACTTTTTGCTGGGTTACATTTAAAAATCGCACTTTTTTTTTTTTTTGGTCATTGTGAAGTGCTGAGTGGTTAGAAACTGTGCGAGTTCAGGAATGTTAGTTCGAATGCTTTTCCCCTTCTTGCTTTTCCGTTTTCCGCGCATCCTCTGATATTTAAATTCACAATGCATTTTTTTTTCTTCATCTGCAAACATTACGTTTTGTTTTTTTTTGGTGAGCGGGACATTTTAAGCCGAACGTTTATGGTCACTCGGAGCGGGGAGCGAGATATCTCACAGCCTGCTGTGCTTGGTTGGTGGTCAGACGTTCACACTCAACAGATGGAGCAGCTCTGAAATGAGTTAACAGATCATCGGCTCATCATTCGGCTCCCAGGATCCAACTCAGATGCGACAAAAGGTATTTTGCTTCACCAGAAAGCCTTCTTTTGATTTGCTATTTTAATCAATGCTTGGTTGCTGGACTTCGGTTCTAGGTATTTTCATCGTCATCACCAGGCGGCTTCTTTCCTCTAAAGTTTTAAAGCCTCACATTACATTTCTTTTGAAAAGTTTGCCGTTTAATTCTATTAAAGAAAAGCTTTTTAAGCCTGAAATTGACCAATGGTAGCTGCTTGCAGAGAGCAAATCTTTGAGTACTAGTTTCAAGTCTTGAAGGGGTTGATGAAGTCCACCCTCAAAACCAACGCGATAGCAAGCTTGCGCGTAGAGATTGACAGTTTTGGCTTTGAAAGCAGGGAAATGTTTGGACTCAATCAGGAACATGACAAATAAAAAATTATCAGCCACGTGCCGATTGACGTGTGTGAACTTTCATGAGAACTTTAAAATTGGCTCTCTCCCCCTCTCCGTGCACTCTCGTCCCGTTAAAACAGTAAGTCTCCGTCCTTAGTCGGCGTAGTGCATGATGGACTCCACGTAGTTCCCTGGGAAGAGGCCGGTGGTCGCGTTCATCACCCCCTCGAACCAGCCGTCTTCGTTTTTCTTGACGACGTAGATGATGGCTCCCTCCTGGAAGGACAGCTCGTCCTCCTTGTCCGCCGTGTAGTCGTAAATGGCCACCACTAGGGGGCGACATCCAGAAAATGAACTTGAACAAGGGGCATCGTGTCATTTCACTAGAAGACCTCTATTCCATTGAATATCCCACATTTGAGGGTTAGAGATGCCTTACTGTGGTACTACCAGCATAATGCTGGGCTTACACCTTATGATTTTCCAGTTGCAGACTTAAAACAGGAAGTCAGAATGAAATCTTAAGAGTCTTTCGGGAGTCTTTGGGGAGTCTTACTGGAGTCGCAGCGCGCTCCCGTCATCTTGGTCGTTCAGTGTAAGCTGGTAGGGTTTACAGTCTTTGCAGAGACGTAGCTCAGTCTTTGCCTAGTCTTGGGGTTTGTGACAATATCAAACGTGTTTGCTATTATTGTCTTTGTGTTACGTCGCCGTAAAGCTCTAAATCAACAACCGATAGATGAGCTCCGACAAAACCGAAAACATGAAAACCCGGTACCGGCATGAGGGGAAAACATTGCATGACGGGAAAAGAAAGTTGTAGTTTTTCATGAGTCTTTTCAAAAACTTAGCAAAGTCTTTAAATACAAAATCCACCGTCTTTAGTCTCAGACTACACTGAGACCGGGCTGAGACTTAAAACGCTCAAAGCCAGTCTTTAGAAGTGAGCTGGTGTGAGATGCTAGTTTTACATGAGTCTTTTAAAAATATTTTCAAAGTCTTAAGGTGTAAGCCCAGCACTAGTTGTAATAGTCGTAGTAGTAGAAGTACTGCAGTTCACCTTTCTCTAAGTAGTTCCTCGGTGCCCATGGAGGGTCCTCCTCGGCGTACGGGTCGTTGTAAACTACTGCTGAGTCCTCGTCCTCCTGAGGCGGGGGCAGGGGCTCCTCCGCTACCTGCTGGTCCTCGGGAGCCAGGTGAGGCGGCGGAATGACGTCCGAGACTGAGAGTTGGACACGCAAGATCAGAAAAATCATTAAATCACCCTCAAATCCTTAAAAAATAAATAAATAAACAAAATACAATTTTGTCTTTTCGCCTGCAGGTGGCAGCACCGAGGCAAACCCGCAGTTTGTCGGAGTTTGTGCATCAACATCGAGTTCAACTGAACTCCTGGGACTCGCCAGAATATAAACGTGATATGCAATTGTGTTGCGTGGTTGGTCAACGCTAGCTAATTTAGCCTGTTTGATTCACATTCCACGGCTCGGACTCTTTTTCTACTCACTGGACTCCTGAACTCGAGCGACGAAGCCCATCAGAGGAAGCTGAGGGGTGAACTGGAGGAGCGAGGGGGGCGGGGGTGACGCTGCAAACACACACACACACACACACACGTTTACGCGCACTAATCCTTACAATATCATCACATCCTCTGCAAACCTCATCCCCCGTTCTTCTGTATACCTGGGCTTTGGTTGTAATACGGGCCACCGTTGACCTGGTTCTGTATTGCGATTGGCTGTCCGGTGACGGAGGGCGGGCGGCGGTAAGGCAGTGACCCCCCCACCTGCGGAGTCTGCTGTCTGGGCTGGGGCCGGTTCATGCTGTAGAACTGCGGGACAATTGGACCTGACGCACAACAATACCACTGTTAACTAAAAAAAAAACTTTTGGCTGTCTTTTAATCTAACTTTTAAGATGACCAAGTCAAAATGACCTTCCATCCAACAATAAAAGTGTTAAATATATACATATGTATGATATGTATATTTATATAGAGTATACCATCACATCTGAGTTATGAGCGAGCAGGTAAGCATCCGTGAAGTGCCGTTTAAAAGCAGTCAGATGCGCTGCTCGCCACTATGTAGCCCAGCAAAATCATGGAAAAACATGAGCATGAAAAACACGAAAGTCTGTCGCTGACTTAAGTTTAGCCACAAAGTGTATTATAGTGTCCAAGTTAGCAAATACACTGTAGCATTAAGTGTGTAGCAAGTAAGTTAAGCGATAGAGCACCAAATGAAAAAAGGCCCCCAACAAGTAAAAGTAAATACACTTAATAAAACCAGTTGATTTCTTAACGTCCTCTTTTTATGAAGTATTACTTTTTATACATTATTTGTTATCTATCATTTGTCTTATTCAAAAACACATAAGAAAAACATGGGTTGAAACGGATTATTAGCGTTTCAATTTATTTTAATGAGGATATTTAATTTGATATACGAGCAAATTGAGTTACGAGATCGGTTACGGAAAAAAAATTCAACTCGCAAGTCAAGGTATTACTGTATATTGTTCCAGTCTCGAGAGCTCAGATTGGTTGTACTGTATGTCAATCAAATGGCAAATACCACAGCAGGGATGGATAATAGGCTAACAGCATTTTTTTTGAATGATATGGGATCTAGTCATACAACTTTTACTGCGGTGTATTCACTTGTTTTTAAGTTGCACGGCCTCCTGTGTGTGGTGGGGTTTATTTTGAATCCGCGATCGACCGGTAGATGGTAATGGACCGGTATACGTCGATCGACGAGCTGGACACCAATGTTTTTTGCAAACACCTGTTCCGTCTGTTTGTGTTTTTATGTTTCCCTCCTCTTGCACAAAACCCCGGTCTATAAGTTGTAAAAAAAATACCGCAGCGCCGACTTCAAATGTAGTTGTGTGTTCAGCGTTGGCTCAGGGATTCGTCCTTCATCTACTGCTTTGCGAGAAGGAGACGTTTGTTTTGGAGGCAAGTGGGGTGAGGGAGAAAAGAAACTCACCTTCAGCAGGTGATGGAGAGGAGGAGGAGGAGGAAGTGAGAAGAGGAGCGAGAGGACACGGCTCTTCGAGTAAAAATGTAGACTGTTCGTCGGGAGGGCCGGCGGCCGCGGCGGGGTCGGAGGGAGGGGAGGTGCTGGGGGCGGAGTCGGGGAGCGTGGAGGAGGCGGGGTCGGGGAGCGTGGAAGAGGCGGGGTCAGGGGGCGGGTTGGGGGCGCCGTCCGACTGGAAGTGCGGCGGAGGAGGCGGGGAGTCGGTGTGCTGCGGGGGCTGCGTTAGCGTTGCGTTGGAGGAGGAGGAGGAGAAAGATGACGGGGTCGGCGAGGGGGAGGAGTTAGGAGCAGTGGAGGAGGAGCTAGTCGGTCCGGTAGTCGGGGAAACTTGAGGGGAAGAAAGAAGAGGAAGTGAGGAAAACAACACGAGGAAGTGGAGGACAGTCTTAGCAGGAAGTGTGTGAGGGAAATCGTGGGAAATTAAAAAAAAAACAACCTGAAAATAAACAAGGGGCCTTGAATGCAACAGGGAGTGAGTGATGTCGCCTCCGAGGATAAAAATGACACATTTCCGAGTCAACCTGCCTAAGGAGGATAACGGCATCTCGTCCATCTTGGCCTTGATGGGCGACAAACCCATGATATGTGCCGTGAAAAGACCGCGGTTGATTTAAACCCAAGCGCAGATTTTATGAATCGGTCACAGTATATCTCCGGGAAACCAAAAAACAAAACAAATATCGACGCCAGGTAAGGATGGGGTTTAAATATGCAAACATCCTCGAGCTGTGACAGCCTGTCACTCAATCGCGTGTGGGTGTGCGGCACCTGGGAAGTTGGAGGGCGGGGACGGCGTCGGCACGGCGATGGGAACGCCGACGCAGCCGCTGCCGCTGTTCTCTCTGCTGCTGCTGCGACTGCTGCTGCTCGGGTGACTGCCTCCACTGCTGCCGCTACACACACACACACACACACACACACACACACACACACACACACACGGAGCGAATACATCAGTGCTTATGCGAAGCTACCTCTGCCACGCTGAGCAAGTTTGAAGAATTAAAAGAGACAGAGATGTCGGCCCTCATTTATCAATCTTGCATAGAAACAAGTAGATCGGTGGGATCACTGTGGAGAATTGGTGCGTAAGACCTGATGCGAAATGTGCTTGAAGCATCCGCCAATGTCGAATTAAAAGATCCCAGTCCCGGCGGTCACGTTTGTTCATGAAAAAACAATCTTTTATTCTGGTTCATTTTGGTAAATGAGGGCCCCGATGTCACACGGAAACGAGCGAATGAGATAGAAGCGGCGACAGAAGCAGGCGGATGGAGATGCGAACAGCGGAGCGACAGATGGGCCGGCAGCGGAGGGAACGGCGGCGGGAGCGGCAGAGCGACAGCTGCGGGAACCCTGTGACCTGGATGTCAGGAGCAGAAGCAATCGGTGGTCTGATTGGCCGAACCCACCCGCGGTGGGCGGGCCCACTGTCCGAGGCGACCACGTGATTGGGCCTCAGGGATCTCTGGCACATCGGCGATTTAGAAAAACACAAAATGTCAAAAATACTGCATGAAGGTTCAAAACAACTTGAAATTAACATGCTAATTAAAAACCGACAGAATTTATATCTATTATATCTTGTGATGTTTATTGGTATGTTTCATCAAATGATATCCTGTTTTCCTGTTTTTTTTTGTTTTTTGTTTCTTTTCCCTCTAATGTTGCTGCTGCAACAACCGAATTTCCCCTATGGGGATCAATAAAGTATTATTTTATCTTATCTAATCTTATCTTATCTTATCTTGTATTAGTATCTGTGGGAGAAATAATAATAATGTCTGTGCAGCTTGAGGAAGAGGAAAAGAAAAGTGGGAAAATTGGGCTTCAGGTTGTGAACTTGACAAAGAAATATTGGAAAAAACCTGCGGATGCAGAATATTTCAGCTAAATTAACAAACGTCGACACGGTTTGTCACCTGAGCTCGAAATCAGGGGAACCAATTTTTTTTACACTCGAGCATCATTTTAAAAATCTGTTACTGAAGATGTTGAAATCTTTATAAAAAAAATATTCGGGAGCATTTCAATTTGAAAGGGGGAAAAAAAAATGGATGCATCTTTGTTTCCCCATCCAGAGAAGCAACAGGCCTCACCTGTCAATCAGCTGCGGAGGAGAGAAAGTAAAGCGGCGTGCTGGGAAGACCATCAGTTAGTCAGTTAGTTGATGCTGCGAGGATGGAAGCAGAAAATCAAGCTCAGTGTTTTTTCCGGCTATTTACCCCGCAGCGTCGGAAAATGATCGCCGTGCGAGATATTGCGGAATCTAATGAGGGTAAAAACTGTCTGAGATTTAGTCCTTCTTGTCTGGATTCACAAAGCGCTCTCAGCTGGAATCCTGCAGAGACGCCCCTGTGGTGTGAATGACATTCAGAGAAAAAGCCTCTCTTTGCATTTTTCGAGGCGAGTTTTCAAACTATCAGGATCACTATCATCACTCTGCTGTTGAATTTAAATTTGTGACCATTTATGGTCAATGATTTATGGGCTCAATCACCGGGCTCTGCACTTTACTCCGGGGTTTGAAAGCAACTTACAGTTTCCAGTGCCGGCGACGAACCCAGAAGAAACACTGAGCGGCGGGTCTTGGACGAAATGCACGAAGCGGAGGCGAAGCCGAGGTCATTTGAGTCGGCGGTGAGGTGATCACACACAGGGGCAAATTTTCGGGGGGAAACTGGGACAAAGTGACGCCTGATAAACTCCATGGCGGTGAATTTAGTCAATTGCACTCGCAATCCTCAATTTGCCTTTGCGTGTTTCCATCTAACGCCCAAATATTTGCCCCGCGTTATGTCGCCTCGTGAAAATCAGAAATAACAGGGATGGAAGCACGAAGGAGGTTATGCAGAAGCTGCAATTATGACATTTCAGGGTGTTTTCGCACCTCCAGTTTCAACAGGACCCTTGTTTTGTTCCCTGCCAGACTTGAAACCGGCATAAAATGGATTACAGGGGCGAAAACACCCTTTTCAGGACATGCTGAAGATCTGCCACAGGATTTGCCGGGCATGTAGCTTCCTTCCAACAGCCATGTTGTCACGGCGACACTGCTACCTGTAGGTTCGGGGGCGGTGGTTTAGGGTGGCTGTGCGGACCGGACTTGGGAGCTGTCCGCCAGTTATACTATTTCTGGTTGGGCTGGACACGTAATCATTGGGTACCACTGGGGGGCGCACCGGTTCCAGTGTCCTGTAGGGGGAGTTCTTCCTGTACATGCAAGAGGTGAGGTGGAGAGCATGTTATCATGGAGGCTAGTTTGCCCGATGGCGGCGGAGCATCTCCTCCCGAACCTGTTAGCCTGGAATGAAAAATTAACGTAAATTCACGACACAAACGATACGGCAATCAGTTGTCGTCACTTGTTCGGATCTAGTCATGGATCCTCCGGTAAAAGTGCATGTCTTTAACTTTATTAAATAATACAACGCGCCACAACAAAGAAACAGAATTTGTATGTATGTTATAACTGCGCATCTTCCGGTTTGACTTAAATGAAAATATATGAATCACTCAGTTTGAGAAACAAATATACCAAAAAAAGGAAGGGTTACAAGTCTGGGACTTTGCTACCAGCAATGTATGGTCCCGAAAATTCATTCGGTAACACCAGATACCGTTACATTTCATCGCCCGAAACACCCTCAGGCAAGGGTACCCTAACCCAAAATTAGAACAATTGGTACAAGTCGATGGACGAACTTGTTCGATGTTGAGGGAAATCTGATTGAAATGACCTTAATGCACATATTGAACCTGGATATAGGTCAGTGCCTATAAAGCGACATTAATCATATAATAAAGGATATATATGATGGAAACATTTATTTCATATGGCTCTATCTGCCAATTTCCCAGAGTAAATTCAAGTGAAAATATTCGATATTCAAAAGGCAAACAATAATTTCCTTCAAACAAAAATCGAAAAAAATACAAAAAAAGAAAATGCAGTAAAAAGTAAAAGTGTATCAAAACTCAAGTTTCCCAGATGTGGCCTGCGGGCCTTCAGTTTGATCCACGTGCCCTAAAGCAAAGACTTGGTAAACTCAAAAGAAAAAACACCAGGACACAAGATTGTGAAAGCAGTGTATGATGTGAGGCACATTGAGGATTGTTATGACTTCTTCATTGGAGAGACAAAACAACCACAGCAGAGCCACCTCTTCAGGATGGGACTCCACGGCCCACTCACACCTCAAGGACGAGGGCCACTCCTTTGTACAGGGCAAGGTCTGCATTCAAGCCAGAGAAGACGGATGGTTTGAGAGGGGAGTCAAAGGAGCCATCTTTGTCAAACTGGACTGACCATCATTGAGTAGGAGGGAGGGCCTTTGACGCGTCCTTTCGGTCCCAAGACGGATGAACATCCCACATCCGTCAACTCACCCAGAGAGATCAACAACCCAAACCGGGCCCCGGGGACTACCGCCAAAGTCTAAGGCCAAGTTAACCAACAGACTTCTTCTGTTTTACGCGATCTACACTTTACGATTACAAAATCCGAATTCAACTCTGGTGAGTCACCAGAATTCGTACTATTGTTCTCCAAATGATGCTAACATAAACATAACAACCCCTTTCAACCAAGTTCTTGCAAAACTCACTAATTATTAACATAGCGAATCCTCTTAACTTGGACCAACGTCCAACCCCAACCCAACCAGGAACTCCTCGCGGCCTACTCGAATCGAAGAAGCCTCTCGGACCAGAGGTGAAACGGCATCAAGAAAAAAAAGGGACACTTAATCCAGTCGCCAGAACAATTTGGCATTGACGAACCTCGACTTAGATGACGGAGAACCTTCATAGACACATTCTGGGACTTCAATGGGGGTTTAATGCCTCTCCTCCTGAAGGATTATGGCCGATCTTATCTCGCTGGGTTTTTTGCGTCGAGATCACCACAACACACAGACCACTTTCATCTCAGGTCGGATAAAGACGGAGATCATCTGAAAGCGTAAGCAGTGAAAAATGACCTCACATGGAGACACGTTCCAACGCATCTCGGCCACCACTTTTTCATCTTGAGCACGTTTCAAGCATCTGTGATGGTGGTTTTCGAAGCTAGAATGAACCGAGAGCCGGGAAAGGACCCGGACCGCAACAGCTGTCTGCAATTTCGGTCGAAAGGCACGTAGGCTTTTACGGGACTGATCCGACACGCTCTCTGTTGAGAGGCATCTATCATCCACCACCTCCTAATTTCAACTGTCATTCATTCATTCATTTTCTACACCGCTCACCCTGCTCTCAGGGACGCGGGGGTGCTGAAGCCTATCCCAGCTGTCATTGGGTGAGAGGCGGGGTTCATTCAATACCGGTCGCCGATCAATCACAGGGCCACATATAGAGACATACAACTATTAAATCTTCCTTAGCACTTCATATAGAGACATGCAACTCACTCAGTAGTTTATAGGTTTGGGCAATGTAGGATCTCCAATGAACTCACTGCCTGTTTTTGGGACTTTGGGAGGTAACCGGAGAACCTGGAGGAACCCCACACAGACACGGGGAGAACATGCAACCCCCACCCAAACCTTTTTTGGAATCAAACCAGGGACCTTGTTGCTGTGAGGCTGAAGTGTTAGCCACTGCACCACCCCCTACTTTCAACTTAAAATACTAAATTCATTCATTATCCTTACCGCTTGTCCTGAAGTCAAGGTCACAGGCGCTGAGGCCTATCCCAGCCGTCATCCCAGCCGGGGTTCATCCCAGACCGGTTGTCGGTCAATCACAGGGCCACACATAGAGACATACAACTATTCAGTCATCTGGCTTACTTAGGGTCTCCAATGGACCGACTGCATGTTTTTGCACTGCGGGAGGAAACCGGAGAACCCGGAGGAAACCCTTGCACGGGGAGACAGTCTCCTATCGGAATCGAACCTGTCTCTATAACAGTATGAATTCCTCACACTCACGCGAAATGTGCCTGACATCGCCATCGACTGCCGGAGCGACAAATGCATTACGGAATGTCGCTATGAGGCCAGGGGGACTGTAGAAATTTGGATTTTCCCCCGAAATCATCATTAATGGTTATCGGGCCCTGGAAAAAATACTGTCAAAATGACATTTTTTTATTCTAATTGCACGGTACTTCTTTACGTGGTGTGTAAAAATAGCAGCGCATTCAAACTGTGCAGACTATGCAGACCTCACGAGCTGTTCCGGGAAAATAGCTCCTCTCTCTCCGTCTTTGTGTTGGAGACTTAAATGCGAGCACTTTTTTGTCTAAGGTGACAAAGACACGTGCTGTTTCTTCAAAATATTAAGGGTTATGAATAAAGCTGCGAGTGATTGAGCGCGGTTGAATTTGGTTTGACGCTGTTCGACGTCCAAACCGCTTCATTTCTTCCGCATTTATTGTTATGCTGGCGCTCTGAAACGGGTGGGACGGCAGGGGAAGCTTTTAGTGAACCGAGAGAAAAAGCCGCCGTCGTCGTATCCCGGCTCGGGATATGAGAAATAGAAAAAAAAAATATGAAAAAAAAGAAAGGATTGTGGTTGGAAAACTGAAAAAATGGACAACTGACAAGAACAAGGACCGCAACGACACATTCACTGAAGTCCTCTGAGAATCAATGACGTCCCAATAGTCATAATGCTATTAGGTATATTGTAGGACATTATGTCGCATTGATAATCAATAAATAAAATCAATAAATTAATGAAAAATAAGACCAATTTTCAAGTTATTTTTGGGAATAACTAGTAATTAGCAAATGTAAAGATATGATATATTTTGTGTCCTTTCGTATATCATTCGACACTCCCTTTTCTTGACACGAGGTTCCAGCTGGATACAATTATGTAAAAAGAAAATGAGCAATTAGAAGAGAAGCGACTCGACCCAAAATTAAAATGATGCTTGAAATTGGATGGGAGTTTTTTTTTTTGTGGGTGAGTGTATGTCTTTTTTTTTTTTCTCTCTGTCTAATTATAACGACTGAAAGATTTGGCCAGTCGGAAGAGAATGGCGGAGCTGCTGCAGTGTTTGCTCCCCGTCCCTGCAGGCCGCGGGTACATTAGTCTTATTTTTTGGGAGGGGGTCAAGTGATGTCTCATTTCTCGATACTATTGACTGTTTTATACGGCAAGAAAAAAAATTAAACTCTGACACACATTTAAGAGTCAGTGTGAGGAAACAGACGGACGACCAGCAGGAGGAAACACTGACACCACCAATATGGTCAGCCAATGGAGACCCTGCCAGCTGGCATGTCATGCAACCACACACACACACACACACACACACACCACCATGAGGGACCATCATATCTGTGTGATGAAGCAAACAGAAATCTGGACAGGAGGAAACAAGCAGAACCAATGGGGCAGCCATTGAAAAGAGAGAAGGTTTCAAATTGACAACACGCTTGTTTTTTTGTTTTTTTCCTCCAGGAAAGGACACCTAATTGGAGGGTTGGGTGCAATTCACAGTTTCACCACTAGAGGTCGCTATACATCATACGCCGGACCCTTTAGCAACAAGTTGGTGATTTCCCCCACTTAAATCCACAAAGAAACTCAAAGAATTCATACAAAAGCGCAAAAGTCCAAAAGATGTGATGCACTAAATGGGAGATGAAAACTCCCTTTGCCGAGTAAAATGCCGACAATTAACATTTAACGCACAGCTGGTCAGCTCTTGACATTTTCCGGGGATGTTTCAGACGTGTAATAAGCTGAACAACAGCTGTGTCGGATGTCTCGGTTTATCAGGCATGAAGACACAAGCTGCTGCCTTTTATTCTGGCGATCCAAGGGTCGGAAGCAGGAAAACCCGGGTGGGAAATAAAGAAAATTGAACTTTTAAGGTTATCAACTGTGGAAAAAAAATGTGATAAATGTCATTTTAGTTACACTACAGTTAATCGGGTTTTACAAAGGCAGAAACACCTTCACTGTGATGCTAAGTTTATCTCTTTGGGCTTCATTCCTGCGGGATTTTCATTAAATTCACAGGGATTTAGAGGGGAACACGGCTTCCGCCTGGGTGCCGAAGGACCGCAGAGAGCGATGGTCCGTCTTGGCGGACACATAAGTTAAAAAAAAAAAAAAAAAAGAGGATGAGAAGCATTGTTATGACATAAAGGGAAGGAACTCAGTAAAACAAAAAGGTGGGAGGTTGCGGTTGGCAAGAGAGAGGGAGGGAGGGCCACGGCTCAATGACCTACATGTTCGAGGAGACGGAACACAACGAGCTTTCACAACGCATGACGTTATTCCTCCGAGTGTACGCTCGTGTGTGTGTGTGTGTGCGTGTGTGTGTGTGCCCGAGTGATGTCATCCCCTCTGCCTAATAAACTCGCCGCAGGATGCTTCCACTGCAGACAAACACAACCACAAGCATGTTCGCAACATATCGGCCCACTTTGACCTATTTTACGTTCGTGAAAAAGTCAGGGGAAAAGTCCTGGATCGGTCTGATGCCCTTCATAAAAATCCCCCCGATTGACTTTTAATAGGATTATCAGTGGTTTCTGATAAAGTCATTCATTCATTGATTCATTCACACGTCTGGACAATGTAGGGTCTCCAATGAAACTCCTGTCAGAATCGAAACCAGAAAAACCTTTGCGGCGGAGTCTGTGACCACTTCGCCGTCGTGCCGCCCCGCTTTTTGATAAACCTCCATATATCGATATTTCCAGGGGAATTTAATGTAAATGCAAAGACGACACAACAGCTCACCGCCGCGACACATCGGGGATTTCCTGCAGCTCCTGCAAGAAAAAGCAACAATCGACCGAAGGAGTCTTTCGAAGCCCCGAAACGAGGACGGAAAGGGACAAGATTAAAGATGTTTCGTTCATTCACACAACACGGTGGGTGAGTAAAAAGCCAGTTTCAGTATTTTTATGCAAATATAAATCATAAATCCGGATCTGATTGTTTTTTCATCGGTCCCTCAATCATGAAATTCCCACAGAAATTTCAAATGTAGTTGCTACACGGCTCGGTTTGATTATCGTCAATCATCAAATTGTTCATTCTCATACTCTCGTTGCCACGGCGACTTTGAATATGACCGAAATGCCATCCACACTTGTCCGGATGCAGGGTTCTGCAAAGAGTGTGTGTGTGTGTGTGTGTGTGTGGGGGGGGGGGGTTTTGGGGGTTTTTTTCCCCCAAAATGCCCCCCCCGGCGCG
>CAAKHD010013348.1:19074-36163 GCA_901007705.1 Fistularia tabacaria | reverse complement strand
ACACTCATTTTTTCTTCAAAAATTTTTTTTTTTCTCCCCCCCTAAAAAAACATATCTCCCCCCTCCCGGGTGGTGTGTGGGGGGGGGGGGGGGGGGGGGGGGGGGGGGGGGGGGGGGGGGGGGGGGGGGGGGGGGGGGGGGGTTCTGCGAGATTTCTTACCCCAAGATGCTCCTGCCGGCTCGGGGGGGGCTGGGTGGTTTCTGGTTGGGAGGGTTGGACCTGGATAGACCCCCTCCCAGTTTGGGGTTCTGCTGCCCATTCACCTGCCGGAGAAAAAATAAATCTTTTCTTAGATTATTTTTGTTTTGTTTTTGACAAAAAATGAAAAATATAATAAAAAGAAATAAATTAAATCACATTTTTATATGAGAAACGGCGTGTTTACATGGCGTTCACATCCACATCCGACAGAGAACACGGCCGGTTCAATCCGTCCACCTGTAAACATGAACTTTCTGAAGGCCAGAGAACGTTTCGGGCGTCGATATTTGACTGCGAGTCTGCATCGCTTGAAGCTCAAAAAAGGTGGAACCTTCCGCTTTGCATTCCACGAGGGGAATTCGCAAACAGGATGACGCGCAGGTTGTTTTGCAGATGCAGCCTTCTTTCTCTACTGCTGCAGATTCAAAATAAAAGAAACGTTCGGGATCGCGATCTGATGAAGCTAATCTAATTTACCGGCTTCCCTTTGTAATGCCGTTTTTGCGCTAATTGTTTTCATGCAGAGGAATCGTGAATCCTTACCTTAAACCTCAACAACCACTGAACGCGTCAACGAGAGCAAAAGAGAAGAGGGGGAAAAGAAAGAGAAAGAGAGGAGAAAAGTCATCCGGGGGGGGCAAAAAAAGCGCAAAATGCGAGTGTAACATTAAGGCACACTTAAGTGCCACTTCAATATAACGTAAAACCTGAACAAAAACAACCAGATAATAGACGCCACCTGCTCGTCACCTGAGTTTACTGAGACATACTGACTATTGGGCCTTCCCTGGTCTTGGTGACTCCGATTGGGCGACCGATTTTTTTTACTCGCAAGCACATCCTCATCTCCGAGGATCCTATCGTCGTTCCCACCTTGACGCCGTGTCCAATGTCGTCCAGCACGCTGTAGTCGATGGGCTTCCTGATGTAGCGCACCGGCCTCTCTGGATTGGCCGGAGCGACGATCTTGTGGGAGCGGCACGTGTTCTTGTTGGTGGTCAAGATGCCGATCTCCCGCCTCGCCACCTTCTCCTTGTGAATGTCGACGGTCTAGGAGGACAAGAGGATCGCGGCGGGTTTGACAAAGCTTGGTTTTGATTGGGAAGAAATGGGAAGATGAAGATGAAGACGAGAACAAACTCCCAAAACTGTCCTGAAATATAATATTTCTGAATATGCCATTACAAGCCCGCAGGGTAAATAAAGGGTGGAGCCACTGCTAGTAGTTACGCAGGACTTTGGCGATGATGGTCATCTTCTGCTTCTCTGCAGTTCCTTCAAACAAAGCAATACTTTTCTCACGTCTACTGCTGACTGACTATTGGCTGAGGAGATGTTACTTTTGCAGACAGGTTAGTTCGCATAGTGATCGTGTTGAGCAGGACGCTGAACCTCTAACTGCTCCCCTGGTGCCGCTTGATGGCTGCTAACTGCTCGTGGTTCGTCCATGATGGGTTACATGCAGAGAGGAATTAAGTTTAGTTAAGATTAATAAAATAAAACAAAGAGGTAAAGAAATAGAAAGAAGACGATCGGCCAGAATGAAAGGAAAGGTGTGCAAGACAGTGGTGAGACCAGCGAGGCTGTATGGTCTAGAAACAGTGACAATGATGAAAAGACAGGAGGCAGAGCTGGAGGTTGCAGAGATGAAGATGTTGAGGTTCTCTTTAGGAGTGACCAGGATGGATAACATCAGGAATGAGTCCATCAGAGGGACAGCACATGTTAGATGTTTTGGAGAGAAGGTCAGAGAAGCCAGACAGAGATGGTCAGGTCATTTACAGAGGCGGGATCGTGAATATATTGTTAGACGGATGCTGGAATCGGAGCTGCCAGGCAGAAGGTCTAGAGGAAGACCGAAGAGAAGATTTATGGACGTAGTGAGTGGTTGACTCGCTGTGGCGACCCCTGAAGTGAAAGGCTAAACGGAAAAGAAGAATAAAATACAATAAATAAATAAATAAAAATAATGTGGCCAAAAGTTCAGTCACAGAGACAGACAGAAGTATACATCCATTCACTCTCTCATTCATACATTGTATAGAGCAGGGGTGTTCAACATGTCGACCCCGAGCTACTGGTCGATCGCAAATTCAATTTCCCAGTCTGTAAGTCGCTATATGTATATACATACACGCACACACACACACACACACACACACACACACACACACACACACACACACACACACACACACACACACACACACACACATATATATATATACAGTATATATATGTACATGCAAACATACACATACTTACATATATACATACATACTACATACATATACATATAGACAAATACATATACATATATACACACACATATATGTATATATACATATATATGTGTATGTGTGTATGTATATATATATATACATATATACACACACACACACACATATATATATATGTATATACAGTATATATATATATATACATGCAAACATACACATACTTACATATATACATACATACTACATACATATACATATATACAAATACATATACATATATACACACACATATATGTATATATACATATATATATGTGTATGTGTGTGTGTATATATATATATATATATATATATGCATATATATACACACACACACACACACACACACACACACACACACACACACATTAATATATATATATATAAATATAAATATAGCGGATAAGTCGCACTTTTGTGGGGAAATCTATTTGATCAAATCAGAACACTGGCTGTAGTCTAGTAACTCACGGAAACTGTCAACCTTGGCTTGGAAGTCCACTTGAAGCGGTAATAGCAAGGAGGTCCTCCCGCAAAGTCATTTATATTCAGCGCCTCTGCAGCTACCTGGGCGCGGAGACGTAACTGCACGGTTGACAACCCTCTCCCGGCAGCACGTTGTTCAAGCACCCATTTGTGAACATGTTCCTCTAGCTGCGGCCATCTAGCTTTTAGCCCGCAGTTAGCTTTTTTTGTTTTCTTCTTTGCGGTTAGCGTATCCTCCACTTTTCGCCAGCGCCTCACAAGTTTCTCGCTCACTCCAAATTTTCTTTCTGCTGCTCGATGACTGTTTTTGGCTGCATATTTCACTACTTGCAGCTTGTAATCCGCAGAGTATGATTTACTTTTTGGGGGCATTTGCTTTCAGTCTTTCTCAGTTGTCTTTATAAGTTGAAGTTTTAATTTTTTCAGTGGTACAGGAGTAACAGGTGTGGCAGATACTGGCACACAAGGCTAGAGCACACTCTCGCGGCTTAATATATATGTTGCATCTGAGTATAAGTCGCAGGACTAGCCAAACCATGAAAAAAAGTGTGACTTATACTCCCCAAAAATACAGTATTTATAGAAATCATTTTTATCGCTGGTAGATCATCGGTCATTTCAAGAGCTCGCAAGCCAAAAAGTGCGGTAACCCATGATCTAGAAACATAAAACAATTCACATGTTTAAGACACATACAACCCTTCATCCCCTCATTCACATGACATACACAGAGCCATACATTCATTCACTCTCTCATTCACATGTATATTATTAAACATTGTATGTACATTATATTTAATACTGAGACATAACAGCATTCACATTTTATAGACACATACAACTATTCACTCCCTCGTCCACAGGTCATATTGCTACATAGTCTCATTCATATATCTGGGCAATTTAGGGTCTGCGATGAATGTTTTTGGATTGTAGGAGGAAAAACATTGAAGTATTTCTTGTATCGTATCTTTTAAAATGCCTAAAATGTTTGCAGAAAGTTGTTCTATCTATTAGATATTGTCGAATTATCCAGAACGTTTCAGCCCACAGTAGTTTATTTTAGCTGGCATGATAACAAGACACACCGAACCACAATCGGCAATATTAACTAACAAACAAAGAGGCGACAGTTAATAGACTCCGCATTACATTTTATGAATGAAGTTTCAGACAGCGGCGGCTTTATTTGCACAACTAAACTTTGTTAACAGCGACGCGGGTTTTTGTCCCCAATGAAAGGACTGCTTTTCAACGCACACTAGGACGTTTTGTTGGTCTGCCGGACAACGCCGCAATCGAGGAGCGCCACGGACACAGACGCTTTCTGTGTGCGCTCGGGTGGGATTTAAAACTTTCAACTCCGTGTTCTTCCTCGGGGAAGACAACAGAATCGTCAGTTTTAAAACACTCAAAGTCCACCTGCTGTGTTTTTGTTGGGAAACGCAGAAATGCTGCCTGATGATGGTTGATAATCTCTGTAATTCAAAATTATTAGCTCCTTTATAAGCCGGGAGTATCTCGGGCCAAGGCCTTCATTTTGTAGTCCAATTGCTTTTCACGCCAAAGTTTAGCGTATGTCTTGATTTTTTTTCCCAATGGTTTTGTGTAGAAAATATACAGTGGCATCTTGGCTTACAAGTGCATCAACCTAAAACGAGTTTTCCGAGATACGTGCCATCGCTCAGTCAATTTTTTGCTTCATGTTACGAGCCGACGTGGCCGCCACTGTCCGTGACGTTGATAAAAAATCTGACACACCGCCCGTGGTAGCCTATCAAAAATCATGGAAAAACATGTGAGCGAGAAGTTGTTGTCGGTGAGACACGGTGACGGAGAGCGTCATCTGCGAAAAGGAAGGAGACATTTACGATGATTCGGTGCAGCAGACGGCGGGAACGTCAACGGACGAGGAGTCAGTCGAGTCATTCAAAGCCAGTCGGGGACAGTTTGATGGTTTTAAAAAGAGGAGCGGCATTCACTCCGTAGCTAAATGGAGTTTAGCGATCAAGTGTGTCATAGTGTGCAAGTTACATTCAGCTACACATTGTAGCATTTAGTGTGTAGCGAATAATGCTGGGCTTCCACTTCATGATTCACACAGTTGCAGACTAAAAACTGAAAGTTTTAAGGAATTTTTGGGAGTTTTACTGGAGTTTTACTGGAGTCACAGCGCAGTCCTGTCTTCTCAGTTGTTAAGTAGAAGATGATCATCTTCTCTAATATCTGTTTGATATTATCGCAAGTCTTTCAGTCTTTACAGTGACATATCAACAATCAATAGATGAGCTTTAACAAAACCAGAAACAGGAAACCTGGTCGATAAACAATCAACAGAGAACAGAACAGCCCGGCTTGGACCATGTCAACTCTCCAACGTATCACCACCGAGTGGAGAAGGAAAAGCGTTGGACTGAAATAGCAGAAGCTCCGCAAATAAAATTGCACGGTGGGAAAAATTGCTGAAAGACTCTGGTTGTAGTCCTGTAAATAGTGACCCTGTCAGGTTCTAAGTCTTTGTTAAATCTTCACTAAAAAGGCAGGAGACATTTACTGAGATTTGGTGCAGCAGACGGCGGGAACGTCAACGGATGAGGCATCGGAAGAGTCATTCAAAACCAGTCAGGAAGGGTTTGATCGTTTTAAAAAGCGGAGCGGTGTTCACTCCGTCGCCAAATGAAGTTTAGCCACAAAGTGTAGCAGAGCATGCAAGTTACATTTAGCAATACATTGTAACATCAAGTGTGTTGCCAGTAAGTTAAGTGAAGCGATGGAACGCAAAACAAAAAACTCCCCAACCTCCTTCCGCCCATCTCCGCATCTTCATCCGATCATCAACGTAAAAACCAGTTTATTTCCTCACATTTTCTTTTATTATGTATTTTCATTTTTCATGCATTATTTGTCATTTATAAGGTACATTTTTCTTATTTAAAAACACGTAACAAAACGTTACGTGGAACGGATTAATAGCGTTTCAAAAGGGGGCAATTTCATTTGACACATGAGTAAATTAAGTCACGATCTCGGATGGATCGAATTAAACTTGTAAGTCAAGGTATTAATGTGTGCCGATCGTAGACAAACAAAACCGTGAAGCCTCGGATCAGATGAGCCACAAAGGCGATGGCGAAGGTGAAGAAATCAACCGTCGGTCGATGAGTACATTACGAAAGGGCGAAATGCACTCGGAAGAAAAAAAGAAAAAATCAGCATCAGTGAGATTCCTTGCGGGGGGAACGGGGGGGGGAGGGGACTCGCCGCCGACAGAGCAGATGTGACCCCGTCTGGTGGGGGGCGGGGGGGGGGAGCGATGGCGTGGCGTCGTTTCTGCATGCAGTTTCGTGATTACACAGTCCGGGGTTTGAGAACGGACGAACGCTGGGCTCCCAGTAAACGACGACCCCGTGGACCCGGAGCCAGACGTCGAAACTTGGGAGTGCATTCGGCCAGTTGTGGAAGTGTTTCATATGCACGGCATGCAGGTTTGTCTGGGAGTGTGAGCCAGCTGGAGTGTGAGATGTAGGCGGGCGTGCACGGAGTGTTATGTAACATCTCCGCGCCGCATTTGACGGACAACCTACTTTTTCTCTGGGCGCGCTCAGACGTCTACGAAGTATTCCTTCATTACCATCAAAACCAACTGCTCAGGGTTCATCCATGATGGGTTTAATGTAGAGAGGAATTTCCCCCAAGGGATTCATAAAGTATAATTAAATACAATAAAAAAATGTAAAAAAAAAAAAAAAAAAGCAGTTGGAATTAAATCTACTTTCCCGCTTTTACTTTCCTTTCAAAATACTGCTTTTTAGAAATTGTTTTCATCTTACAGTTCCTTGTTTGGTAAACTTAATTTGAAAATTAAATTCGGTAGTGGGCGGCACGTTAGCGCAGTAGTTAGCATTTCTTTGGCGGAGCTTGCGTGTTCTCCCCCGTGTTTTGTAAGGGTTCTCGTAACTCAATATACTTGTTTTTTCCAAATCAAATGTCCCCATTGAAATGAACTGAATCCGATTCAGCCCCCCGGTTTTGTTATGTGTTTTTAAATAACAAAAATGGACTTTATTAATGACAAAAAATGATTTTAGTCCGCCGCTTTTCTTTCTCCACTCGGCCGTTATACATTGGAGAATTGAGATGGTCCAAGCCGGGCTGTTCTACCCACGGCTCAACCGTCCACTCCTGTTTCTGGACACTATAAATTGATCGGGACGTCCTTCGCCGTTCCAATTGATCCATACCGCCTTGTTTGTCTTCCAGGTTTCCCGTTTCTGGTTTTGTTAAAGCTCATCTATTGGTTGTTGATTGCGATACATCACTGTTACGACCAAAAGACTTGCGAAAATATAAAACACGTTCAATATTGTCGTAAACCCAAGATTAGAGAAGACTGCTCAGATTACCACCTTATTCTTAATGACTGAGATGACAGGACTGCGCTGTGACTCCAGTGAAACTCCAGTAAAACTCCAAAAAATTCCTTAAAACTTTCAGTTTTTAGTCTGCAACTATGTGAATCAGAAGGTGGAAGCCCAGCATTACTCACTACACACACAATGCTACAATTCATCGCTAAATGTAACTTACACACTTTGCTACACTTTATGGCTTAACTCCATTTAGCTACAGAGTGAATGCCGCTCCTCTTTTTAACACAATCAAGCTATCTCTGACCGGCTTTGAATGACCCTTCTGACGCCTCGTCCGTTGACGTTCCCGCCATCCGCTGCACCGAATCCCCGTAAATGTCTCCTTCCTTCTCACAGATGATGCTCTCCGTCACCGTATCTCACCGGCAACAATTTCTCCATCTCTTCATGGACGAGTCACAACACGCATTAACGTTTTTCCATGATTTTTGCTTGGCTATCTAGTGGCGGGCGGCGCGTCGGACTGTTTTTAAACGCCACTTCACAGACAATGACGGCCAAGTCGGTGTCAAATGCAGGTGTCATCCCAAACGTCCACTGAGCTTGTATCTCAGAACATTTGCAAGTTGATGCACTTGTAAGTCAAGCTTCCACCGTATGTCTCTATCTGACGTGTAAATGAGGGAGTGAACGGTTGTATGTCTTTAGATGTGTGTCCGTGGTTGACTGGCAACCGGTCGAGGGTGACAAAATTCGCCCAATGATGACGAGGATCGTCCCCACCCCCTCCAACCCCCTGCGACCCTGAGTGCAGAATAAGCCGTATACATAATGAATGCATGAATGAATAAATTCAGACATCTAGTTTTCCCATTTGGTGCTGAGCAGAGGGTCAACGAAGAGTCATTCAGGAAACCTCTGTTGTTTTTTTTGGGGGGGGGGTTTGGCTCTAACAGGAGATATATTTTATAGCCTCATGCCGCAAACAAAACAAATTCAAAGGGATCCACGGTTACCGCAACGTTGCTGTACTATTTGATCAGTATTTGTATCAGCTACAAAAAAATGATGATAAAATCTCTCAACATATCTTTGTTTTTTATAAAATTAACAAAAAAAAAATCTTCATTCATATTGTTGTTTATGTTTCAACGCTGCCTGGGTAGTGATGTCACAAGGTTGACCTGGACTCGGTCCCATTCATTTTACCGTACAGGGCAAAAACATGTCATCTGTGCGATCTTTCGCATTTGAAGATGTGAATGAGGAGGAGAACGCTGAAGACAGAAGTCAAAATTAGCTTTAAAATGAAGACGAACAAAGACGCGAAGAGGCAAGACTCGACCGAAGTCGCCGGTGTGCAGGCGGCAACTGCGTTGCTATGCTAAAAGAGAGCGAGCGTCAGTTGTAAGGAGCTCCGCTTTCTGTCATTGCATGTTTACTCTAGACTTTGGGCTGCTGTGCTGACTGAGCATCAGCTTCCTCCGTGATCTTTCTGTGAATGGTCTTTCGCCATCAGATGCTACTTCCGCAGAAGCGGGTTATTGATAGCCTCGCAGGAGAACATCCAGCGTCTCCCGCCTGTGGCGAGCAAGCTTCACTCGGGAACCTTTCGTATGCTCGTGAAAGAAAACTATAGGCACGGCGGCACCCGTGAGCTCTTTCAGCAGCTTAGCTCGGCTAAATGCAGCCAGAGAGAAGCGGCGAAAACACGTCCGCGGATCCCTCGGAAGCTGTGTAGCCGAGTATCAGTCCCTTTGTTTTCCTTGGACTGGAAACTGCACCCAAAAGCAGCACAATGTGGCATTATTAACGTATGTACCGTACTGTACCTAGCCAAAGTTAACCCTCGTGCAAAGCAACAGTTAACATGAGCAACCTCCAAGCAACCCAGCATGAATTGTGCTAGTAAAATAATGTCGGCGCCCCTGGGTTCAAATATATGTTCTGAATTTTGATTTTTAAAGAAATAGCAATTCTTAATTGACAACACATTCTAGTATGAGACAAAAAGTATAGCATAAGCATGACAGTTCCCTTTAAAAACAATAATATATGACCAAACCCTGCATATTTTAAAATCATAAAGTGAAAAAAAAACAAAACACACTTCTGCACTCAGACTACTTTTCACTGTCAATTGCTTTCCCTCCATTGTCTTAAGTGCCTGAGCCTCTTGGGAAGAATCCCTGGCCTCCGCCCTCAGCGTACCGCGTACACGATGACGAATTACACGTTTTTCGCTCTCATGCTTCTGATTCCGTGCGACGACCCCGAGGGACTCCTTTCCATACTGACCTGCGAGATGTGGTTGACCGAGCTCTCCATGCGGCGGAGCTGCGAGGCCTGGATGTCCAGCATCTGCAGCACGTTGTTGGCCAGCGTGTTGATGAGGTAGGCGACGCTGGCCAGCGACTGCGTGGTGTAGCTCTTCGTCTCCTCCAGCGCCCGCTGCTTATCTGCAGACTTGGAGACAACATTGTCGCCATTAGGCTGACGCAAAAATACAAATTATCGCTGTAAATTAAACCAGAACTGGCAAAGATATATACATTAATTTTCAGTATTTTATGTGCTAAAACTGATATATACAAGAAAATATGCAAACATTTCAAGTTTTCTTATGGTGATGAAATTGAATTAAATCAAATTGGAAAATAAAATAAAATAAAATAAAATAAAATAAAATAAAATAAAATAAAATAAAATAAAATAAAATAAAATAAAATAAAATAAAATAAAATAAAATAAAATAAAATGAAATAAATCAGAATCAGTGATACTTCATTGATCCTGGAAGAAATTGAGTCAAATTCGTAAATATGATGCGTGTATATATATATATATATATACATATATATATATATATATATATACATACATATATATATATATATATATAATAAAAACATTTAAAGAATATCTAATATTGATATCAAAATTTTCAAGTGGTGATAAAATACAATGAAATAGAATAAATGAAGCGGAGAAAAATGGGAAATATGGGTCTGGACAAACGAATCCAAACAAGTTCAAACCTAATGGCTCCACTGGATTTATTAGCTACTGGAATTATTTATTTACACTTCAACAAAAGAACAATTTACACTCAACAACTCATATCATGCACTGTCCTGGGAATAACCATTTCTAGCCACACAACCCTTGTTAAATAAACTGTCATAGACGTGATATTGCCCGAAAAGTGGCAAGACTGGATTCAGACTTGAGCAGAACAAAATCACAACAGTCTTAAAGCTTAAAACAAAGCCTTGAAATAGGTGAAATCATTTTTTCAATCCAGATTAGATATTCTACTTCGGACCGTTCCGACAGCTTCCTGTCGCAGCTGCGAGCATTGAGACACACAAGCCGAGCTCCTGGTGAGGAAAACTCAAAGTGACGGTGAAACGCAAAACAATGACGACTCCAGTCTTCCTGTTGACAGCACATATTTTGTTTGGCCTGCTTTCGCCAACGCGAGCGCGTCTGACCTGAGCCTGAACCTCCGGCGGTGACGAGCCGGACTCGAATTCAACGGAGGAACCACACGTGTGCAAAGTGACGTTAGCGCTTTTGGACGGTTGGAGATTCAGAGAAAGGACCATATACAGTAGAACTTCAGCTTGTGAATTTAATTCGTTCTTTGACTCTGTTCATGAACGGAGATGTTCACAGACCAAATCTATTTTTCCGATTGAAATCGATGCAAACCCCATTGATGCCCCAAAAAACATACTACACTCTTTTGAAACTTTTTTATGGGTTAATTGTGGAAAAATTACGGAAAGGAATTAAAGATAACCTTGATTATTGCTGTGTTTCTGGTGTTCTTTCTCTTCTTGCCAGCACTTGTACTTGTTTCTTTCACTAAACCAGCAAAAGGAAAGCCTTCTTGCATGAGGACCCTCGCTAACGCTAAAGCTCTCTCCAGCAAGCTGTCTTCCATTAATCCAAACTAGCAATAACTTTTCTACTTCTTCTAAGAATTGACACATTTGCTTTGTTAACATAGTCACCCCTTCAGCCACATCAGCCTTCTTTAGCGTATCTTTGTTCTTCAGGATTGTACAGATGGTTGTCTTAGCCATGTCGTCATGCTTGAAGAGCTCTGTAACGTGAACACCGCCCTCATGTTTAGCTATTATTTCCGTCTTCAGATTGACTGGAATACTTAACTGTTTCTTACCACCACCAGCGCCAGCGTTTTTAACCTTTTTGGGAGTCATAATGAGGGCTAGCGTACTGAAAAAAGTACAAATGTGGTATTGCAGGAGGACACAACGATGAACGACGTAAACAACCTGGAGTAGCACGCATTATTGCTGATACGCTAAAACGTCACAACGCGGAAAAGCCCGTGAGTTTGTTTACTTGTGTGTTCGTGCACCGAGGCTCGCTCACGGGTTGATCCAAAATTTGATCAAAAACATCCCCGCGGATTCCCATTGCTCACGTTTCCTGACAATTTTTGTTATTAAATGCCATCGATCTTACAGACCCCGTGCACGGCCGGGACGGACAAACGTGCACGACCTTACAAAGAGCAATGAAATCCCTCGACTGCTTCCAGCGAGGCAAAAGCACCGGTGTGTAAAACTAAAGGTCGGTAACGACTTGATGAAAAGACCTACGGTGGCCTGCAGATTGTGGACTTTATTCTTTTTACATTACACAGCTGTCTATATATATGTGTGTGTGTGTGTGTGTGTGTGTGTGTGTGTGTGTGTGTGTATGTGTGTGTGTGTGTGTGTGCATCTGCCCTGCAATTCAATGCTACAGTACATGTTCTGGTTCACCTCATCCTCCCTAACACACACACACACACACACACACACACACAGCACAATCCTGTGATTTGTGCAAGAATGTCACATTCATCATTTTACGACGAGAAGCGTCCATGTGTGTCTGTGAGTGTGTGTGGGCGTGTGTGTTTGTGCGTGTGTGTGTGTGTAATGTGTCAGTTTGCATCAATAAGTGTGTGACCATCTGTGTGAGTACGTTTATTCTTGTGAGTGCGTCACGCCGGAGAACTTACATAGAAAGACGTATGATGTGTGTGTGTGTGTGTGTGTGTGTGTGTGTGTGTGTGTGCGTTTGTACGTTAGCGGAACCCTGATGTAGGTCAGTGCAAACTCATTCATGCCCGAGGTTGACAAGAAGCATGCTGACACCAATGTGTGTGTGAGTGTGTGTGTGTGTGTGTGTGTGTGTGTGTGTGTGTGTGTGTGTGTGTGTGTGTGTGTGTGTGTGTGTGTCTCGCTCTGCCTCTCTTTTCGCACACACACAAAAAAAACACACTACACACCAGATACGCTACGAGCACAAACGAACACACATACAGAGTTGGAGACGGTTGTCTTAGTGACCTAGAGCTCTGAGCTGTGAAAATAAGCAATCATGTATTTTTCATTTTAAATATTTTTCCACACAAAAAAAAAACAGTTTTTCACTGTAAATTAAATTAAACCAGAACTGGCAAAGATGTACACATTAAGTTTCTGTATTGTATGGACTAAAACTGATATATATCATAAAATATCTAAAAGTTTCAAGTTTTCTTATGGTGATGAAATTGAATTAAATTAAATCAAAAAATAAAATAAAATAAAATAAAATAAAATAAAATAAAATAAAATAAAATAAAATACACATTCATTCTTTGTATTTCATCTGATTCAGAATCAGTGATAGTTCATTGATCCTGGAAGAAGTTGAGTCAAATTTGTAAATATGATGCGTATATAAAATAAAAATAAAAATTATAAATATATCGATATTCAAAGTTTTCAAGTGGTGATAAAATACAATGAAATACTATAAAATAAAAATACACATTCGTTTTCTGTATTTTATCAGGATCAGAATCGGAAATACTTAATTACTCACAGAGGATATACCTACTTATTATACTTGTACATATATAAATACATATACAAAAAAATACATATTTTTATATATATTTATATATGTATTTTATATATATATATATATATATACAAGTTTTCAAGTGATGATAAAGTTAAAAACGATTAAATATGCATTAATTTTCTGTATAATATATATGTCAATATAAAATAGGAATAATACTACTGTACATTAAAAGTTTCCATGAGTGATAAAATGAAATAAAATAAAATACAAATCAATTTCTGTGTTGTGGAAATACACATATAATATATATAATCAAAATATCTAAGAATATTTTTTTTCATATCGCAAATAAAAAATAACATAAAAGGAAAAAAATAGCAAACTTTCATTTTCTGTATTATATACACGTAGATATCCATGATAAAAACATACAATATTTTAAAATTTACAATACAAATACAATAAAATAAAATTGTACTGTCTACATTGCGATTCTCCCGGGATTTTCAAGGTCACAGTCGGATTCTGACACATTCGAAAAAGACGTTTCTTTTCTTCTCATTTCTTTCATTTCTTTTCAGTTCCGGCGTCTGCAGCCGTCCTGTCGGCACACAAGCCTATTTTTTCACCGCTCGGACCGGTAACACACACACACACACACACACACACACACACACACACACACAAACACACCCACTCAGGGCGCAAAAGGCCCGTGGAATTGATTCCATCAGACATCCAAGCCCCGACTTTCAGCTGCTTATTATGGCTTTAGGCTTCATCTGACTGAGACAGGATTATCGGAGCTGATTTTTTACATATCATCTGCTATTCTATATTCATTGAACACATCAGTGCTTGAGGCATTATGTACTTATAATGCAAAATGATCCAATTAGTGTTGTATTAATTTATTCACTAAAATATGCATGTAGCACTACGGCGCTTTTCGCCGCGGGATGCTGTTGGTTTTTCATCCGCGACGACCAGCAGGAAGGCGTCCGCGTCAAAAAAAAAACCCGAAAATGAATCGCCGGTTTGAAAATGCGATGCGGGAGTCTGGCCGATTCAGTTTCCTCCGGGATCAATAAAGTTTCTCTGATTGTGATTCTGAACAGGAGGCAGTGGCGCTGGCGGAGCCCGCTTTGATACAAATCTTGATTTTGAGTAATGTTAACCATCAATCTAAAGACTTGGAAAAGATCATTTCACATGGAAGACTAATTTTTCCACAGAGATTTTCCACAGACTGTGAATCTTACAGGGTCAATATTTAAAAGACTAGAACTAGATTCTCACAGTAATTTTTTCCCACCATGCAATATGTTTCCCCCGGTACTTGCAGAGCTTTGCTATTTCAGTCCACCTGTTGGGGTCCGGCTGCTGCTTGACGTGCAGCACCGGTGCAGGAAGGTGAACTCCAGCAGGTACGAGTCATGATGTCACGTCGGGCTGAGCATAAGAGGAGCCGTTCGCCAGCCTTTCGGGACCAGATTGTTGTCTCACGCGTCCTCGCAAGTTCCACGTCTCGCCCGACCTCTGGCCTGCCTCGCACCTGCTGGAGGTCAACCTCCTGTGTACTGCTTGACAAACAGCAACCGCCGCCACCCGGCGGCCCAGAGGAACAAGTCGGAAGGGAAGAGCGTGAACGGGATCGGAAGCGGGACGGGGATCTCCAGAGAGCGTCGGCTGGGTCAGATGTTGGCCAGATTGTGCTGTCCGCTCTCTACGATGTAGCTGAGAAAAGAGACGGCTTGTGGAATTCACATTTTTGGCCTCCACTTGGAGACGATTCTCTAAGAGTCGCTGGAGAACCAGGTGGAGGTGTTTCCTGTGGTCAGCTAGGGTCTTGGATAAGATCACGCCATCCAAGTGAACGAATACAAAAGTTCAGAAAGTCGCAGAGTACATCTTTAATCAAGGCTTGAAACACGGCTGTGGCGTTGCAAAGTCCGAAGGGCATGACGAGGTACTCGTAGTGTCCGATGGGTCAGAGTGGCCAGATTGTCGTCCCCCTATTCATCTGGCCGTTCCTCGCAAGTTCCATGTCTCGCCCCCCTTCGCAGGTTCCACTTACTCCTTGGAAACGCCTTACCTCGAGTGTTCTTGCCTATGGGTCTAATTCCTGCACTTAACTTGACATCACTGTGATTCGTCAAGAGTTGAGCTGGTCCAAGCCGGGCTGTTCTGCCCTCAGCTCCATCTTCCTCCCCTCTTTCTGGACACTCCATACTGCTGTTCCCGTTCATCCATACCATCTCTGCCGCCAATACCGCTCTGGTGCTTGTTTGTCTACCAGATTTCCGGTTTTGTTGGAGCTCACCTATCGGTTGTTGACTGCACTACGTCACCGTAAAGACCGAAAGGCTTGCAATAATATCAAACGTGGTTGATATGGTGGTGAGACTAGGACAAAACTGATCAGATTATCACCTTATTCGAAGGAACTCGGTCAAACCCAGTAAAATTCCTCAAATTTCTTTACGACTTTCAGTTTTCAGGCTGCATTACTGGCTACACACTCAATGCTTGACAGTTAACAGGGTCCCCGCTCCTCGTCCTGGACGGTCCATACTGATCGGGACGTCCTTCGCCGTTCCCGTTCATCCATACCCCCGTCTATTACTGCTCTGGTGATTGTCTACCAGGTTTCCTGTTTTGTTGGAGCTCATCTATTGGTCGTCGATTGTGTTACGTCACCGTGGAGACAGATTAGCGATGATATCAAACACGCTTGGCACCGTCGTAAGACCAAGACTGGGAAAAGACTGACCGAAGGCTGCTCAGATAACAACCTTATACTTAACCATGGCGATAACATGAGTGCTGCGACTCTAGAAAGACCCCTAAAATCTCCTTCCGATTTTCAGTTTTAAGTCCGCGACAGTGAAAATGGTTCGGTGTAGGCCCAACGAACAGGTTCACATCCCAATGCGTCAACCGTGTGTCGAATGGAGAATTTGCCCTTAGCGTCACGCACCGACGCATTAAACACCCGCTTCTCGTCATTTTCCTGTCGAACCATTTCGTCACGTCGACATCAACATCGGTATCCAAACCTAACCGAGGTAATAGCGGAGTTTGTAGAACGCATATCTTTCTGTTTCGAAATGTGAAATCACGTCAATCTGCTGACGCTGCTGCAGAAAATAGACGCTTCTCCGGGTTCGACGAAAAAACGACGCTCCGGGCGGTTCGAGAAATGACGAGTGCGTCGTCGCGTGACGCAGGCTTGGGCGTGAGAACGTGCCGGGCCCAGACACCACACCGGAGCACACCTTGATGACCCTGAGTCGGAATTGTCTCCCTTTTATTTCCTCCCTCTCTAATCCGCTCAGTCACTCTTTTTTTCACGTTTCCTAATCGTCCCGTCTCTCTTTTCTTCCCACTCATCAGCACATCGTCCTCACATCTCCCACTTGTTCTCTCCGTCTTTCCCATTAGCCATCTGATGTTCTGTTAGTGTTGACCTAGTTTGTGGGCTGCCTCCTCTGGCCCGAGGACACACACACACACACACACACACACACACACACACACACACACCATGGCTGAGGATTTTTTTTCCTAATCAAACTGAATCTCAGAGGTTCTGCGCATGAATCAGACAAGCCGTACGTGCTAACCGACGCACGCGCCGATTCCTTTTTTGCCCTCGTTTTGCGCTTATCGTCCTGATACAGTCGACACCTTCGTGCAGCTCCATACCGCTAAACCTCACGTGACCCGCGGGCCTTGGATCTCGGGGTCTGCGACCCCTCTCTGCTTTAAAAAAAAAAAAAAAAAAAAAAGGAAAGGGCCCCCGGGGGGACAGGCCGCCCGCGCGTTTTTTTCGGGGCAAACTTTTTCCCTGCGGCCCGCGGAGATTCCGTTAC
>CAAKHD010013347.1:18833-54376 GCA_901007705.1 Fistularia tabacaria | reverse complement strand
GACACATAAGAGTGGAACGGTGAGGCTGCAGGGAGTGGAGATTAAGAAGTTGGAGGATTTCAGGTACTTAGGGTCAATGGTCCAGAGCAACGGAGAGTGTGGAAAAGAGGTTAAGAAAAGGGTTCAAGCAGGTTGGAATGGGTGGAGAAATGTTTCACAGGTTTTATGTGATAGAATAATATCATCTAGAATGAAAGGAAAGGTTTACAAAACAGTGGTGAGACCAGCGATGCTGTATGGTCTGGAGACAGTGGCACTGGACAAAAGACAGGAGGCAGAGCTAGAGGTAGCATAGATGGAGATGTTGAGGTTCTCTTTGGGAGTGACGAGGATGGATAGGATCAGGAATGAGTCCATCAGGGGGACAACACATGTTAGATGTTTGGAGAGAAGGTCAGAGAAGCCAGACTGAGATGGTTGGGTCATGTACAGAGGAGGGATAGGGACTATATTGATAGACGGATGCTGGAATGGGAGCTGCCAGGCAGGAGGTCTAGAGGAAGACCGAAGAGAAGATTTATGGACGTAGTGAGAGCAGATATGAAAGTAGCTGGTGTGAGAGATGAGGATGCAGAGAATAGGATTAGATGGAGGAGGTTGATTCGCTGTGGTGACCCCTGAAAGGGAAAAGTCGAAAGGAAAAGAAGAAGATCCTTGTTGTTGTCACTCTGTTATCTGTATTTTATCCTAGCTGTTGTCTTTGTCCTTTAATTGTCTCTTGTATATATATATATATATATATATATATATATATATATATATATACATATATAAACAGGGAACCTTTCTGTGTGGTGTTTGCATGTTCTCCCCGTGTCTGCGTGGGTTTCCTCCAAGTCCTCCGGTTTCCTCCCACAGTCCAAAAACATGCAGCAGGTTAATTGGATAAAAAATTGGGAAAATTTACACCGAATGAGTGAGTGAGTGAATGTTGCTCGTCGATACCTTTGGCCCTGCGATTGACTGGCGACCAGTCCAGGGTGAACCCCGCCACTCGCCCGATGACAGCTGGGATATGTTCCAGCATCCCCTCCGACCCAGAGTGCAGGATCAGCGGCAGAAGATGGATGGGTGGACGGATGGATATATATTTATATATATATATATATATATGTTTATTGATATTCTTATTGTTGTGCTGCTGTGACAAATGAATTTCTCCTATGGGAATCATTAAGATATTATCTCATCTTATCTTATCTTTCAGAGATGTTTCAACGCAAACAAAATCTACTAAACATCTCGTGTGTCAGACAATTGAAATGTCGCCTCAGAGAGTATTATAGATTTCTTTTATGATAAGAGATGATGATTAATATACTTGGCTTTGCTCATGTTATCCTTTACTAATGTTTCGCTGAAGATTTTTCTTAATGGTCAAAATCTAAATTGCAGCTGCTTCTGTTTTAATATTTGTAAAAAAAAATTTTTTTTGCACAAAACTACCTTGTTCCAGGAAGTGGGCTTGCAGAATTAGCTTTTGTTCATCCTACTTGGAAAAATACACCCCCGACATTCTTAATATTGCTTCTCATACATAATCCAACCAGCAAAAGAGTGTTAGCTGCAGTGAATACCGCAACAGCAATCCTACAGATTATCATAAGGAAGGCAATCTAAAAAGGGTGTTGTTTTGCAATTTTTTCAGAAATAGGGTTCCGTTCATAACTTTCAGTCAATCCAACTCTTTTTGATGATGTACAAGAATTAAGTTGATACTCTGTTTTGCTTGAGGTTTTAAACCATAATAAGAGACTTGGATACAAAGGCATGCGTGAGACCTTGCAAGAGAGATTACGGTAAATCGTTGATATTGCTAAAATAAATAAGAATAAGTGGACATACTGTTTATCTATCCAATGGAAATTGCATGAGCTGATTCTTTTATAGCTCATTCCTATAAAGTGTCTTTGTCTCTATAAAATGGTCCATCAGAACAGACCTAACACTTCCATCATCATTATGTGACTGAAGATGCAGCCACCCAATGCTGATCCAATAGGAACTGCAAAATCCTGGTTGCATCGACAGTTTTCTCAATCACAAAACACGTGCAGCGTACATTCAGTGACAGCGACAAATAATGGAGAGGTGAAAGGAAGGTAGCTCCCCTCAAGAGGAATCCTCCATCTTGCTTTCATTTTTCCAGATGCATTTTCAAATGCCGTCCCAGCAGTACTGCAGCTGATGCTGAATGATTCTTTTGGACCCTTTTCCGATTCCCTTCAACACTGGATAGGCTACATCATGAGGTATAAGGAAAACAATGGAATTCCAAGTTCAACATAGCTCTTATTAAGATCAAGGTGGTGGCATGTGTATATTACAAAACACTCGTCTGTTTGGATTTTTCAAGTTTTTAGTTTTAGTTTTCCCTCCAAAAAAAAAGAAAACAAAAAGCAGGACATGACCTTGTAGACATTGATCATTTTTGCAAAAATGTTTTTTTGACTAGGTCTCCATGTCCGATAGCTAATATCCCTGGGCAAAGCCACCCTGTGAGCTAGCTCTATTGCTTCGCAGATTGTAAGCAGGGGGTCAGCGAGGAGGGGTACGGGTTAAGCTAGCAAAAGTACTATCGAACAACTCTCCTGCACTTCCTAATCTTTGGCTAATGTTTGGTGTTTATTACAGTAAATGGACAAGCTATGACTCCGGCTCTCAGCCCAGCTTGCAACTGCAACATCCTGTTGATCACAGAAACATGACTGAATGACAACATAGCCAGCGGCTTCATTGTACTTGACTGCCACTGTGTTAACAGAGCAGATCGATCAGCTAGGGATGATGTCTGTGCATTTCTATTAATAAAACTTGGTGCACCAACTCTTCTGCTATGATATGTCCTGGCTCGGGGAAGCGACATAAAACCAGATGTAATTGGTATCTAATAAGACGGTTAATTATGGAACCTTGAAAAAGGAAAGCGCGGGCTGGCTGGCGCTCAACCCAGAAATCGTAATAAAGCAGAGTCCTCATGAGGTGAGTGATCCACTACAATGGCGTTTGCAGGTAGAATAAAAAAAGGGAAACATACTCTGCGCTACCTTGAGGAGGAGAAACAAACATCAGAGCCTGCAACCCCAACATCCTCACAAGATTCAGCCTCAACATCCATCCGATAGTTGAACTCACAAGCCACACAGTATACGGCCTCACAAGCTACACAATTAGGACATAGCCTTTCCCCGCGTCGTGCTACATATTGGCCGCCGGGTTGCATGGTTATTACCGGCTTGAAAGAGGTCAGCACACGGTTACTGGCCGCAGCCGATTGACTTCAGATGTTCTGAGTGATAACACAAAATACCTGCATGACAATTTGAAACACACAGAAATTTTCAAGTGTTGTTCTGACTACCGTCTATGCGCCGCCAAACGCCAGAGTTAAGCTAGCTATACACAACTTCATGTAGCCATTAACTCACAGCTGAAACCACAGCCAGATGGAGCCTTTGTCATTGTGGGGGTGGGCTTTGACAGATCATACCTCGGAACTGTTCAACCCAGATTCTTTCAGAATGAACTTGTTCTCCCGCATGGTACAATCGGACCATCTCACATAGTTTTTTTTTCCCATCCAAATATTCACACCACAGACAACCGCACGGACATCGACCAATACAAATCCACGGTACTGGAATATATAAACAATTCTATTGAAAATGTAACCTCCATTGAAGAACTATATTTTCAAATCAAAAACCTTCTGGATGAACAGAAAAGTATGGACATTTCTAAAAGAGATGCAGGTTCCTGATCAGCTGTGCTAAGACATGCAACCTCAAAGGGCCATCAAAAGAGCCAGAGTCAAAAATCAATATCATAGGAAAACTGAAGACCACTTCTAAAACTCTGATCAACATCTCATATGGCAGGGTGTTCATCTCATCTCTGAATACAATCCAGCCCGAGAAACACCGCTGGCCCGCCAACGCCTCCCTCCCTTTTGACTAAACCAGATCTATGCTCACAAGGACATCAAGGAGAGGATCACATCTCCACCTCATGACCAGCCAGACTCTCTCCATCGCTGACGTTCAGGCCGCACTGAGCAGTCAATCCAAGGAAAGCAGCAGGTCCTGATGAAACTCAAGGCCAGGTTCTTAAGCCACGTGCTGAGCAGCTTGCTGAGATCTTCACTGACGCCTTCATCTTGTCACCAGCCCAGGTAGTTGTTTTCACATGCCTCAAAAGCACAAATACCCCGCCTGTACCAAAACACACTGCTGCAGAACCGAGGCACAGAAGCACCGATACGTTCTACAGATATTAAAGAAAGCTCAGCTCCAAACTTTATCTAACTGTAACTATTCCCTTTTATTTATACATGGCACTTTCTAACTGCCGTTTGAACGTGCCAGTTTACACCTTCCTGATGGCAAAGTTGACTTAGCACCGTGCTGTGTTGGTGACAATATATTTGAATCTATCTTTCTTTCCGGAATTCAAATTTAAATCAAATATGTATCGCTGTGCTGAATATAATGTATATATAGTGCCAATCGAAATGGATGTTCCTTATATTGAAAGAGGATCTATATAGAAAAGACTCTCAGCTTCTTTTATCCTTCAAAAAATGGGTGTCATTGTCGACTGTCTGCAGCCGAGGGTGTATTCTTAAAAGCTAGCTTCAGTCTCACCCTTTACTCCAACTCCAATTGAGTGTGATGTGTGAGCGAATATGCGTTGAAGAAGATGAAGAAGCTTTAACAGGGAAACTTAACCAGATTGTAAAGGCCCATCAGAGAGAGTTGAACATGTACCTTTTAAACAAACTGCAGTTGATTGATTTTAATCCGTCATACAGATAACAACTGTTTGGATATTTATGTATGTTTGTATGAAAACAAGCTCAACTTAATGTCAATGAGGTGTGTTTTCCTGCAATTTCTCTTGTCTGCAGCTGACAGCTGCCAAAGCTTCATGTCTGTAGGATGCATATAAGCAGTGAGCGTTGAGCTTTTTTAAATACGCTCCTCTTTTCATAAATCTAACTGCAATTAAACCTATCAGATTAATCTCCGATGAACAGCACCATGTCTTACAAGGCAAAATAAACAATCAAGCTCCCCTCAGACCTCAGATTAGAACATTGTTTGCTTGTTATTTTCTTTTCCCTACAGAGTCCAAGGTCATTATTTTACGATGACGAATAATGTGTTTTCGTATGATAACTTTCTTCACAGTATCATTTAATGGAGTAAATCATCACTATACATTTTTAATCTCCATGAACATTTTCTGTTTTATTTTCTCTATAAGTCTAAGGCTCTGAATAATAAATCACTGTGTGCTGATTATTATGGATTATACTTTTGGCCCAACCATAAAATTAAATGTGAGCTTCCATGTCCAAAAGTATTTGCCCTTGTTTTCTCCTGAACAATTATGGATAATTCAATAATATGTTTTTAAGGCGGTATGACAAACCCAAAATTAAATAGAGGTAAGTAATTTCATGTAATTTCAAAGCAGTTAATGAATGTCTGTAATTGCCATAAAAAGAGAAACACATACCTGGTTTTGATTCTAAACTTGATTAATTGGAGACCCTCCTCACATTTTCTGAACATGTTGTGTTCAATTCAAGCTTTATGTTTGTTTCAAATACCTATTATTCTGATTTGAGACACCTGTTTTTTGTTTATATTTTTGTAAATTAAATGTATACGTGCAATTTAAAATTTTTCTACATGTGCTAATTGTGATCAATGTACCTTTTTCCTCCCTTGTCCTCAAGGATGGATGTTTGAACTCTATAATCTGTCGTAATACTTGCAAGGCACTTTTGATACCCTTGTGATATCTTCATAAGTTCAACTCATCACGTTTCTCATACTGGATATTTGCAACCAGCATTGAAGTTTGAAAGAATGTTTTACATTTAAAGCACAGCTTTTAAGCAGAGTGAAGCCGTTGCTGTCTTAAAGGGGGGCGCACGCCAGAACAAATACTTTGTTAGTTTTAAATTCATAAAAAGATTATAAATATTATTTAACAAATGGCTTGAGGCTTGAAATAATTGAAAGCAGGGCTCAAGCATTAGTCGTTCTACTCAAAGTCATTTATCTCTGTAGTAAATATATTAATGGTATGGAGTGAAGGTATATGAGTGAAGTTTGAAGGACTTGGGTGATTCTCGTTTTGATGTTTGGAATAAAAAAGACTTGACATTTATGTTGAGCTGTCAGTTACTTCTCTCATTCTTAAGGTAGAATGTATTTATTCTCTTTCAAGGATTGCTGTTCTTGAACTTTTCCAAGGGCTTAACTGTTATGTACGAACGGCTTCTGTCTGCAACTGAAATAATTAGAAAAAACAACTGGATTGAAACATTAGAATAAGATTTGTGTCCATTTCTCAAAACAGAAAGTCCTTTAGTTGAGCTTTCATTCCCTTTAGAGCAGATCCTAACATCTTGTATAAAGCTATTTATTTCCTCATCAAAATAAATCAGATTACAGTAAATCACCAAATATGAGCACTGTTTTAAGCAACATCACAACATCAAAAATAATAAAATAAAATAAAATAAAATAAAATAAAATAAAATAAAATAAAATAAAATAAAATAAAATAAAATAAAATAAAATAAAATAAAATAAGCAGATACCAGAGCGCAGAAAATATTTTGAATGGAAAACTTCATTTGTCACATGTCAGATTTATTTAGCTGTGCACTGTCATAACAAGGCAATGAACTACTAGGCTGTTGATTGTGGAAATAATGAATAAATAAAATACCTTATTGCATTAGTATCCAATGCTTCTAACCAAATTAAGGAAACTCAAGGAGAAGCACAGCTCAAGTTGTAAGAACTGCCATATTGGAACCAAAAACACTAGGTCTGATTTTTGAATTACTACTAGTCTCCCATAGTGTTGTTGGGCAAGACAAAAAAACGCTAATTGGCCCGGAAATTGCTGAAGTGAATGCCCGCTGATCATGATGTCATTAATGACAGGCAAGAATAAATTTCTCAAAAAGAACGACTCAAGAAGTCTAAATACAAAAAAAAAAAAAAAATGAATGAATGAATTAATGAATGATTGAATAGGTAGTGGTAAATGGACCACATTTATTTTGGACTTTACACCTTGCAGTGGTTGTATTACTGTCACCCATACACAAACACTCAGACCCTGCTGGCCGCTGAGCTGCCATGCAAGGTGCTAACCATCCAATGTGGAGCAACTAGGGGTTCAGTGTCTTGCCCTTGGATACATCTACACGTCTACAATTTTGGTTGAATATCAATGTCAGTCATAAAAAAAGGGAAAAGAGAGAGAGAGAGGGAGAGAGAGAATTGTTTCACCGCCCATTACTTTCCACAATTTTGAATAAAGCAACACAAGTCCCTTGTGAATATTCTGAATCAAATCAGCGTCCCTAGATGATGCCATCGCGTTACAAAGGAAACACGGGTGGGAAGCTACATGAAAGTGTGAGCCTGTGGAGATTTCTTTCTCAACGCTCTTTCACAGAAATCTCTGTGCCAAGTTCCCTGGGAAAAGGGAAGTTGTTGAAAATGTAGCAGTTTAAAAAATAAATAAATAAAGGCGTTTCCTGGTTTGACCTCAACATATATAAACATAGAAATGTATTACATTATCAAAATAAAGAACCCTGCAATGTCCACTCATATTTTCTGTTTCTCCTAGTTACTCCATGGTTGATAAGCGCTGACAAAAAACATTTTCAAAAGATTAATCTGAAATAAACAAAATTAAAACAATTAATTTGCTCAAAAGCATCAATTTCAAATTATGTCCGTCTTCATCTGGATATTTGGGGATTTTCAAAGCCATCTTTGGAGGTTACTTTTGTTTTAATGATTTGTCTTTTTACGTAATAACTAAAGATGTAACACTGAAGATATAGCCCTGACACTATAAATGTGTATCCTAATAATATTTCTAATAATAATAATAATAATAATAATAATAATAATAATAATAATAATAATAATAATAATAATCACAAACAATTATTATTATCATTATCATCATTACTATCATTATTATTATTATTGTTATTATTATTACTATTATTATTATTATTATTATTATTATTATTATTATTATTATTATTATTATTATTATTATTATTATTATTATTATTATTATTGTTATTATTGTTATTATTATTATTTCATGCATTTCATGCATTTTTAACTACCAGTGTGTTCCAGGGCCACTTGTGGCACAATGTTCCAGGGCCACAAACTGTTTAACAAACAGAAAGCAAACCTGGACTTGTGTCCATGATTTTGATTGATGTCTCTGTTGATGAAGAATAAGGCAAAATTCTGTCAATGACCATCCGTTGTCCTCGATTGGTTTTGCAATTTCTTTTCTACTTTTAATCATTTTTCAATTTCTTTGTTTAAGGCAACATGGAATGCATGTCAGATGCATTTCATTTACAGCATAGCAGCATAAACATATTACATCACTGTATGCCATACTTTTATCCCTTTTAAAAACATTAAAATCATCAAACTTAAACCACAACATTATTATTGCAATTCTTTCTCTGTGAACATAGGAATACTAAAAGGTTTTGAATTTGGGAAAATTCAATATGCTAATTCAACACGTTTTATTTTCATTGTTTGAAGCAGGGTTTCTACCTTTTTATACCCCTGTTCAGCGTCACATTGATGAAAAATATCATGACAAACTTCAGAATTGCTTGAATAGAAAAAGGAGAAGTTTTGCACTAGAATTTGAGTTGGATGACTCCCTTCTATGCTATAGAATGCCGCTTTTTTATAAGGCACCTCTCTGGTTCCATCTGACCAAAGTAATCACATTCAATTGATTTAGGTACATGTTAGACAGCTGAAATGCTGAAGGTACTTATTCCAGGCTGGTTTTTACCTGCTCTATTGGTCAAGAAACGAGACCAACAACACAAAGTTAGAACTTAGAAAAACTTGACAAACACAAACACTTTTGCCCTTCTCCCTTTTCCAGTATCAGCTGGTCTCATGATATCATTGTACCCCTTTTTAGAGGGGGTACAAATCAGTCCTTCCATTAACAGAAGATAAAGAAACATTCACCATGATACCGCCTCACACATTTCCTTGGACATACAGGGCACCGGGTTCCTCCTCCTATTTAAATAAGTCCCTTTTTTTTCTCCCCCTTTCATTTTTCTTACATGAGCATCAGTTTGAGCGAGACAGCAACACTCATGTCTTCCTTCTGCTAAATGTGTTATCATAACATTAGTGCTCCTGCTTCAAAAAAGGACATGAGAGCTCAACTTATGATTGGTCCACAACGCTTTTACTCATGGACATTTTACAGTTTTCTCCTGATTTCTCTGGTTTGCTCCACACAGTTGGCACATTGAAAGTTTATGTTGTCGTGGACAGTCTGAGGAGTGAGGCCTCTCACCCCACGGGACTGGGGTGTGGTTTAGGTTCTGGGCATTCTGGTCCACAGAAGTTCATTGTCAGCTTTGTTTGGTGTTTGAGGAATAAAGTTTGAATTCATCCACAGCTCCGCCGTCTTTCCTCATTGCACCACATTGGTGACCCAGACATGATGCTGTCCGACTCGGAAGACGTGTACGACTCCACTTTGGCCAGGTACTTTTTGGTTGTCATGGCGCTGTACCAGCAGTCCACATGGTGAGCCATGGAGCTGTTACCCGACCCCCTGCAGCACCCCCTGCATCTGACATTGCCGTTGGGGCCGTGGTTGAACAACATGTGGCAAATGTGTGGCAGCCTCTTGCATTCTTTATTTGCAAAATGCAGGATAGCGAGCAAAGTACTGTATTTTTGACAGGCATTTGTTGGTCCTGCACTTAGCGGCGCTTCATTTCTGGTTCTTGCCGGAAGGCTGCTCCTTTACGGCTTATGTGGATCACAAACCACTGACTTTCATCATGTCCAAAGTGACCGAGGTGTGGTCCGCTTGCCAGCGGCGCCACCTAACATCCATTTTGGAGTTCACAACGGACATTCAGTATGTGGCTGAGAAGTCCAACCCTGTTGCTAATTGTCTGCCGTGTGTGCTTTTTCCCCATGCACATCGGGGTGGATTCCTCAGCTATGGCCGGAGACCAGTCCACCATCCGCATATCTTTGCCCTGAAATCGATACGTACTGGCCTCAAACTGGAGGATGTGGTTGTGCAGGAAGGTCGTCCTGCCCTCCTCTGGGATGTCTCCACTGGCCGTCCCTGGCCAGTGTTTGCCAGCCTGCTAAGATTCACCAGCATGTTCGGGGGCCCTCGAACCGTTTCCGATTCTGGCCAGGCGCTTGGACCATGTCCATGTGGACCTGGCGGGTTTTACATAACCTGCTAACGATGGTTGACTGAACCACCAGGTGGCAGGAGGCTGTCCCGCTGTCCTCCAAGACGACCTCGGATGTGGCACTGAGTTTCTTTCTTCCTGGGTTGCCCGTTGTGTTTGTGCGACACGATGCTCACCGCTCGCCTCTTCAGCCCCAGTACGATGGGCCATTTTGGGTCCTTGAGACAAACGCTAAAGGTTTTGTGCCGGATATGGGCGGGCATAGGGAGCGGGCTACGCTGGATCAGCTGAAACCAGCACACAGGGTGGCTGGAGAAGTTATGTTTCTTTTCCGGGTTCCCAGTTGAAGTCACCCTCCTTTCGGGACCCTAGCAGTGCCTCCATAGCTCCAATGTCCGGAAGATCATTGTCGGTTTTGTTTGGTGTTTGAGGAATAAAGTTTGAACTTGTCCATGGCTCCGCCATCTTTCCTCATTGCACCACAATGCCATTTTTATTCACGGATCATTGTTTTTTATTCTGTGTTGCAGTGTTCTCTCCCACATTCTTGTCATTTGCATCATTTTAGTGGCACCTTGAGGTATCTGAGCAAACAGGTTTTCACCGATCTTTTTGTTGCTGGGGATCAACAATATTGTAAAATATTTAAAATGTATTAAAACACAAAGATTACATTTCCATCAAAGTTGTACATTTCTATCTCAGCAATTACAGTGATGACATGCATCATGCATATTCTGTTTGTTTTGAAGCATATGACACCCATGATGAGGAGTGACACTTTCCAAAATACAGACTGCCAGTGATATAAATGTCTGAGCACTCAACAATTCAAAACACTCACAGAGAGTCATTTTAATGCACGGCAACGCTGGACCTACAAGAGCAGAATATAGAATGTATATAATGATAAATCAAATATCATTATCTATCATTCCACCAACTCAAGAGACGCTGTTTTTTTTTTTTTGTATTTTTCTATCAACTAGACATTTCAGTCTTGTCACCTATGATTTGGAGCTTGTCTCTGGTCCATGTCCAGTGCGGAATGAGCCCGATACCTCTGTAATGATGATGCACAGAAACCTGTGCATAAGTTACTCTGTAATTATGCTTGAGGGGGCATGTGCACGCTAGAAATGTCTGGCTTCGCCTGTCATGCCTTGTTAATTAACACTGCCGATGCAACAATTAAATCAATATCTGAGTGGCAGAAACAATTTTTAATGCATGATTAAATATCACAGGAGAAAAAAAAAGGCTGTGGGACCTTTTGTTTAATTGCGCAGGCATAGTAAATTATTAACCCATTTTTCCCTGTTCAATTGCTTGGCTAATGATAGGTGAATAGCTAGGAAGTCATGCGCGTGGAACACATGGGATTTCGCTTGATAATAGCCAGTGTAATTGACTAATATGACACAAAGCCCGGAAGTGTAACAGAGCCATAGCCATAATATTCCCTTGATAAAGAATTCTATGCAAATTTCCACATAATTAAGGATTCTTCCAATGTGTTTATTCAAATCATCCCATGATAGCCTACTAGGTCCTCCAGCTATACGTTTACTTTATACGGCGACATGGCATCAAACAGCGGCAGCACAGGGGGAACAAGATAGTAGCATAAGCTTCTCTTTAGGGTTCTCCCTCCTTCCCTCTGGAAACATGATGATGAGCTGGTAAGAGGGCCTCTTATTTTTTTTTTCCCTGTTTTTTGAACTTAGCAGGAACAAAGAGAATTCCTATTGCATATCTGTGCTTCTGGTCTTGAAAGCGACCCCCCCATCCTTCCAAATTAGCTCTATTAATACCCTCCAGTCTGCCATACAGCAAATCGATTTTTACTCACCGAGCTAAAATACAGAAAAGTCCACGCGAAACCTGGATAGCGAGTCACACTGTGCAACCTATCCAAGAAGAATGGATTCCTGGAATGTAACATTTCACGGATGAAACTGGTGAAGTGTAAGCGACATGTAAATAACCTGCTTAAATAAGGCATGAAGTAAATAATAATAATATGCTTCCAGGTAGTGTCCAGAGGATGTTTCAGATCTGAGTCAGTAAATCTGAACTAAGGGGGATTTGAATGTTTACGAAAGCAAAGCCACAAACAATTGTAAAAAAAAAAAAAAAAAATGCTAATCAAGTAAAGAAGTAATTTAGAAACAGAAATGAAAATGAAAAAACTCTTGATGGATTCAAAAAATGTATTTATAAATACTATTACGAATATATATATATATATATTACATAATATAATACATTATATTTTCTTAAATTTCAAAACAAATTGAGGAAAACTGTTGAAGTATGAAGGGTCGGCAAAATAAACTGAACCTTCATCTAACACCTTATTTTTGGATTTTACATGAACTTCTGTTTATTGTTTATTTGTGTATTGCGTTTAATTTCAATGTAATTATATATTGCTGTTTATTTATGGACAGCATTTGATTAAACAAATTGAAAAAAAAAAAAACGAAATAACTCGAAATAGTCTAAAAAAAAATCCCAATGATATGATAATGGAGCCACATAAATTGTTAATGTACTTGGACTGGAAATTCTGAGAAGTTCGGAAATGTTTTATTCTAATGATGAAACTGTGATAGAGTTTGTGTTTATGTTTGTTTGCCTTTTTATTTTAATTTTTTTATGATTGTTACCTGAAATGTTTTGAATTGAATTCTCAAAAACATTGAATAAATGTCTGCATCAACTGAACCTCTGGGTTGATACCTTTTTGTATTTATTTCATTATCGATTGAGTTGTTTTCTCTCTTTTTTTTATGTGTTTGCGCACACTTTTTTAAAAATTTCCAACTTCCATTCAAAGCCTCTCTTGATACTTTTTTCCCCGAAAACACTTTGAATTGCTCTCATTGTCGAAAGTAGCCGTACAAATAAAGTTGCTAGTAAATTCAGCAGAGCTGCATCCAATCTACCTTTCAGTTTTTTTTTTTTTTTTTCCTTGAAGCTTTCATGTGTGCTGGCACATATCACTTGCTCTTAACCAAAACACAGTTTCTGAAGACAGACAATTATGGCAACTCTTTCCGGAGTACTCCGGAGGGCTTGGGGGCAGGGACTTTGGTTGTTTTTCTACGTTTTTTTTTTCCTTTTGTGCCTTTTCTCACAATTTTCAGTCCCAGCCACGATGATTACTCTTTCCTGGTGACTCACCAAGGAACAAGGTGTGTTTCATTGAATTCAGAGACCAATTTGTTTAGCAAGGATAGAACGGAGTATAATCCAGTCCCTGCAGAGTGCCTGAGAAGCTGTTTGTTTTCTGTTAATTAGTATTTGCATGCATGTTTGTGTGTGTATGTTTGTGTGTGTGTGTGTGTGTTACTTAAATTTGATTCAATTTCCTCTTCTGCATGTTTCTATTCACTATGGATATTAATTTCCCCAAGTTTGTGAATGTGGGGATTCTTGAGGTTGTAAGTAGTTTTGCCTGTGTTTGTATTCCTGCTTCGCACATCAGTGTTTGAGCAGGTTAGATGATGTCATGTTTTTATTTGAAACTTTTAAAGAAGCAGCCAGATGGGCTGGCTGCCACTGTAATGCCCTTCAGGCACATTAGTCATGCATAACAGGGGTGTGGTTTAAGCCGACGGGCGAGTAGTCTTGCCACCTCATACACAGTCGGCTGCAAATAAATCCATTGGACTAAACCTCATGTTAAAGAAACCCTCATGTGCTTCCCCAAGTACAGTCAGAAATAAACTCTGTTTGTGTGTATGTGTGTGTGTGTGTGTGTGTGTGTGTGTGTGTTTGTGCATTTACAAAAAAACAATCACCAAGTTGTTTGTGGAAAATGGAACAGATCTGGATTTTGAGAGAGCATTGGGATGCAACTCATGTCCCCGATAACGCAAATACTGGAGGTACCACTTGTAATACTGATGCTTCAGTAAAACATGCACTGCCAGTGGCACTCGTGATACTAGACACAATTAGTGACACTGACCATGAGGCTCCATGCAATGCAAAAGCCATGGCAACAATATGTTCTGTTCATCTGTTTTGGATAACTTTTGTTTGTAAAGTGGTTACTGATTGTGATATTACCATAATGCGAGACTACTCGCATTGAGAGACCAGTACCGGAATGGAGGCTTTGAATGAAGACAAATTAGTAGCTTATGTTTTCTTCCATCTCTGGTTCATAAGGCAACTTAGAGGCTCACCTGGAGATGACAGTGATAAAACTGCTGGGTTGGTTCTTGTCTCCCTTGATTAAATGTCATGGGATTTGTCAAGCCAGGATGTGAGAGCAGATGTGAATCTTCTGGATAGCGATGCTCATAATTGGTTGTGACATGGTCAGGGTACCATTCAATGACGTCAAGACTGGATGTTTCCACAAACTGGTATTTCCGGGGACCTGGTGAAGGTTATGCATTCTTGTATAAATCTCGGTTCAATGGAACTTTGGGGACACGGGTCTCCAAAGGCATATATGATTTATGAGAAGGACTCATTAAGGCCACATCCATAGGGGTCTTTATGCACCCCATGAATATGGCCTGAGGAGGGAAGAAGATATCTCGGGATCTGGTTCCTTCAGTTGTTGTACATGTCTTTGCACCTTGAGGAGCGTCATCTAAACAAAGTTAATGGATTTTAATTAACTGAAACGATTACCGATTTTTCTGATCAATGCTATTGAAGCTTTTAATGGTGTCCTTTTTTTCTGCTTGGTTGATGCTCGTTTCACTTTTTCTAGACTGTTCTCTCCAAATGTCCCCATTGTCTTCAATTATTCATGTTGTCAAAAGTGTTCCTTGTTTTGTCAGGTGGTTGTGACAGGCTTAGGTCTAAAGAATATCTGTAGGTCTCTCTCTGTCTCTTAATTAAGCTATCTTTGTTTAAAGTGTGGCCTTTTTTTCAATTGCAGTTTTTCTTCATTGCCAATTGAAGGAATACGAGTTGTAAAAAACAGTTTGTTTTTAGGCGCGTCTTCGTCCACATCTGGACAAGACCTTTTTGTTGTATTTCATACCACCAAATTCAGGTATAGTAGGTGAATAAAATTAGAAGAATATGATTGTCTAAAAATGAGAGGTCAGTCTGCTGGTTTCAGGGATTTGGAGTACTGCGTTGAATACACAATTACTCTGAGTCTGAATATTATGACACAGACTTAGATCACCAAATCAAATACCAAACGGCACTGCCGACTTGTCAAACAAAACACCAGACTGGGAAGGCGGTCAAGTCCAAAAGTAAGAGTAGGTCCCAAGCATCCGTTACCAAGCACAGAACTTAAGATGTGGTTTCATTTCTGGAAAAGGATGATAGGAACGTAGCACGCCAGCTCAAACCCATAGCACCAATATTTATGGAGGATCCAAAGTTCATGGAGGCATTTATTTGTTGGGATCTGACTGTTCGTCAAGCAGCGGCCATGCAGGAGGGAGGACTCCAGCAGGTGTGCAGTGCACCTGCGCATCATCAGGCCTCATCAGGCTGAGGTTAAGACGAGCCTGTTGCCAGATTGATGGTCTCCTCGCGAGTTCCTTGCTCCCAAGTCCAGAGAACTATGCCTTGCCTTTCTTCGCAAGTTCCTGAGATTCCCGCAACCCCAGTAGCAACCCTAACCCAGCACAGTCATCAACCCCCAAAAGGCACCTAATTTCCTCGGTGCTCTTGAATTTGGGTCGGATATTTGCAAAAACGGTGACATTATTATAAAAGGGGAACCAAGTGAATTACTTATTCAAATCATGAAAAGTAATAAAATGGTTTTCAAAGTGGTCCCATTTCCAATGTCATAAGTTTCTGGTTCTGTGGATACAAGTCTATTAACTTCAAGGACAATGACAAAGTTTAAACAACTGATTAAAATAGATTATGCCATTATGCAGTAAATATACAAGAGTTTAAACTGTCAGTAGGCATCAAGTTTCACAGCTGTTGGAGTAATAGATTATTTTATCTTAAGATATTAAACTTATGTGAAAGTTTACTGTATTGCAGTTATGCAGAGTTAAGACAGTGTGATGATGCTGGCAATAGAGACGCTACTTACATTAAGAACTTTGTAAATACATACATATATGTACATGTGCATACATCTACATACATGTGTATGTATGCACACACACACACACACTAATATGTATATGTATGGTGGCTCAGTGGTTAGCGCTTCTGCCTCACATATGTATATTTACATATATATCTATATTTATATATAGATATATATATTTAAAATAAAATGTATTTATTGTTCACATGTGAAATAGTGAGGCGATTAGACATTAGCCACAAGCCACTGTCCCAGGTGATCTTAGGTGGGTTTTTCCCTGACGCGTCAGGATGCTAGTAGTTTTTTGGGTACATAGACTTTAAAATTGTGGTTTCACCCAACAATAAAAGATAACTTGTTAAAAAGTTTGTTATAAATTGTATAATTTTTTTTTTGCAGCCAAAATGAGGACACTAAACATTTTCTTAATGAATATTAGAGAAACAAAACACTACAGCCTCCCGAGATGGAGAAGATTTAAGAAATAAAAGATAGAGTTAGGAAAAAGCTGCATGGTTTTAGTCACGCACGATATTCCTTATTGTATTTGTTTGCAAGGGACAGTGACAATACTAAATTTGTGGAGATGCAATTCAGGAGATGGTGTATTTCAGTATACCAAACAAACAAAAAACTAATTAATCAATGCTGTAGCTATCCAAACTAAAGAGGATATATTCGAAAAAATAATGATAACGTAACTGAAAAAGTAAATGCCCTATAGAAAGACAAACCAACATTCCTATAATCAGTATTTGGTATTCTACATGAGAACAATGTTGCCATCATGTGTTTTTATGTTTTTTTGTTTTGGTCATTTGGGGACCGGATACCTGCCAACTGCGCTACCTTTGGAATCACACTGACATAATCTGCGTCAGCATCCACCCAGGACAGACCTCCATTTAGTTTACATGGTCTTTCCTTAGCATTTGTGAAAAAAAATAAAGAGAGTGTTTTTAAAATTTGTATCTCTCTCGTTCTCCAAATGTTCACCCTTAGCTGTTTATACCTTTACAAACAATCAGTTGAAACTGTAATTTGAGTCTCAAACTGGGCTATGTGCTAAGATAAGATAAGATAAGATAAGATAAGATAAGATAAGATAAGATAAGATAAGATAAGATAAGATAAGATAAGATAAGATAAGATAAGATAAGATAAGATAAGATAAGATAAGATAAGATAAGATAAGATAAGATAAGATAAGATAATACTTTATTGATCCCCATAGGGGAAATTCGGGTGTTGCAGCAGCAACATTACAGGGAAAAGAAAAAGAAAACAGGATATATATGTATGTATGTATGTATGTATGTATGTATGTATGTATGTATGTATGTATGTATGTATGTATGTATGTATGTATGTATATATACATCCACAATATACACATACAATATATACATGCACATTCACATATGGATAGCACAAAAAATAAATAAATAAATAAAAAATAAGTAAAAAAATTGGGTGACGGAGTGATGGGGTGGCAGTAGCACAGATGCTCCCCAGGAAGTCGGAGTTGAGTCCCGTCCACGCACATACAAATATCTTTATACAACCCCTTTTCTTCTCATAAACTAAAATTGTTTTAGTCCAGTCACTACTACAACTATTGTTTTATAAAAATCCATAATTGTAAGCTCCTGGTGCAAGAAATAATATCAAGTCCCACAGGAACGTATAGTTCAATTTACGATGTCTGAGATGTCTGGTCGCTCGGAAGAAATACATGTTTATGTTCAATGTGTCCAAGCAAGCAGGTAATTAAAGCTGGCAGAAGTTGAGTTCATTCCATTCAGTGGAGAAAGCTTCGGAAGGTACACGTGAAATCCTTCTCTGAAATTCTTGAAATTTCATAGCAACCAAAGCTGCGGCGATAATACTGTCACAACTGCACAGACTTATGTGCCCCCATAAATGTTGTTCTTCATTAACGAGTCCAAAAAGTTCATAGGGAGATAAAATTTCTAGAAATGCACTGAGCAAACACATTTTTGCTCTGTCCTGCATTCTTCAACTTTATAACTCAACATGCTGCCACTGTGACAAAACTACCACTTACAATTTGTTTGCTCAGCAGTTGCCCAGTACTATATGGGTAAAGTATAATTCAAAAGACATGAATATATCAAGGGCAACATCAGGACTTCTAACCCGCCATGAAACATTGTCCCATTTTCCCAGAAAGGGGAATTTTGTACTTTGCATTGAAAACGCAGCTCAAGGTGAACATATTGTTTATTGTCCATATGTAAGAGGCATAATTAGGTATCCCACATGCTGTTTTATAGCAGACCTCAGCCTCATGAAGCCATAGATTTATCGCCTGAATACCAATGGCCATCTGCATTAATACCAGGCACCTGTTTGCAGCTTCTTTAGAACAACATGTCTTGTTTGATAGCTGCAGGCCACAGCGCGAGATCAACTTGAAGTTACAGGCAAATGTATTATGAAAAAAACAAAAAAAAAAAAACGTAAAAAAAAAAAGTTAATTTAGGAAACAAAAAAATCATGAGGAAATAGACACACACACACACACAACCGGTGGTTTGAGGAACCGAATCACAAATTTCGCTCCCGATGCATCAATAAGCCAACGAATGGTGGAGGTTACTTTCGCGTCACAAACGAACACATTTCATGTCATTTTACGACGGACCTGCAGCATCATGTCCACATCAAGATCTGTATCTATATCTAAACATAACCTAAATAAAAGCCGAGTTTGTATTTTCCAAACCTTTCTGTTCCGAATGAGAAACCCGAAAATAGAAGCTTCTCCGGCTTTGTCAAAGATTGATGGGAAAAGGGGTCCCTAATGCGACGGTATCTGTCGCAGGCTTGTGAGTAAGAACATGTAGGTTCAAGAGATGAGTCCAAGATGAATTATATTCTATTAAATTCATTTTCATCTGACCAAACATTTTGTCTTCATGCCTGAAGCATGGACTGTACCCATTTTACATATCCTTTCAATTCGTACAAGCATAAACAGGGCTCGACCGCACACACGGAAAAAAAAAACCAAAACAACTCTCATTACGGTCATCTCTATTACAGGCCATGACCTCTGGCATACTGTCACAGCGATGCACCCTGTAAAAATCAAATCCAGCCAAGACCCCATTATCGGCTCATGTCGAAGGGAACAGACTCTGCCTCGACTTCAGAGACAATCACATGAATTTATATTGGTTTCACTGGAGATGAGTCTCCAAATGAAGGTGGAGGGAGTAATCACAAGCTCTCGGATAATTCACTAAATATGCATTCTTCTCTTTCCTTCAGCTTCCTTGCCCTTGTCAGCTTGGCCTAGATTTACTGCGGTGCAACATTGTTAACCTCTCCAAATCCTGCCCATCCTTTCTTTTGTTCTGAAGCTCGGGGTTTTACAGAAATAGGTCAGGCAGTTCATTGGAGTCTGTGGGAGACCGTAGTGAATATATGTGGCCGAAGTATCGCAAGGCTGAGTATATTTACTCAAACCCCTTCAAGTAGGTATTTATGGTGGGAGGCTGTTTACCCAGATGACCTAGAATTGCGGGTTTGTCAAGGCATAGCTATATTTTTTTTCTTACTCACTGCGTTCGTTGCTTCGGGCGAGTCCAACTTTCTTATTACGCAACTCAGTTGAAAATGAAAACTGTCATGTTCTGATTAATGACGTGTTCTCTCTTGTCTTTCTGTTCAGCCGCACCCAACAGCAAACATCTTCCAAGATCAGCTGCATGCAAGTTAACGGTCCTCATCAGAGGCCACAGCCCATGGTGGCAGTAATGACCTGCCTCATCGGTCATGGAAGTAGGACTCCATCACACCTCAGCAGGCAGGTGTCATTTATAGCCTACAGGGGGCTGTATTCATGTCCCAGCGGAGGCTACCAATCTGTTCCGAACTGACAAGCGATGAGCATTGTGTTGGGTCCTGCTGTAAATCCTCATGAGGTCCTGGTGGTACTTACAGGCCCCTTATTGGTAGCTAGCATGAAAGCTGATGTCAGTTGCAGCTGGCTTGAGGTTAATCCAGTGCAAGCCGTATCCAAGAGCTGTTGTTTCAGGTAGAGCTTGTATGACGATTTGCACGGGTTGATTTATATGTTGCAGTTCATTGTCAAACCACTCGTCCATGCCTGCGGTAAATCTGTAACTAAGTGCTCAGGTTGGGATCGAGAAAATATAAAAGAACAAAGTGAGTGGGATGAACTGTTTACATGGTGGAATTATTCTTAAGGTTTCAGCATGAAAAGATACATCAAACTTTCAATACCCAAATGAGAATGCCTTCCAATTCGACTGCTTTATACATTTGCTACTTTGAAAGAGACTACATTTTTTTAGCGCACTTAGACACATCGCGGTCTTCATTTCAATCCTGTTGAAAATCAATAAAACCTTTGCTGCATCTGCTATGGAAGAATCTTCACCAGCAACCTGGAGGTGCAGGGGAATGAAGAGGCCAAGAGTTTTTACAGTTTTTAGGTGACATGTCTTGATTCCCGTCCTCAACCCACCACCTTTTTACCTGGTGGATGGCTTGAACGTCAAAATAATCCCATGAGCTCAGTTATTAGAGGCCAAGTGGGTCACGTAAGGCAAACAGGTCCTCGGTGAGGGACCAGAAAATGTACAGATCAGAAGATCCTCTGTGATGAAGGGACCTCACCAGGGCCACCCACTGGAGCGAGGGAAAAATACGGAGCACTCGACCAGGCAGCAGAAGATGGATGAACGGATTCCCTGATATTTGTTGCTTTCAACTATTTCTCATGGATACACAGTCGATATAATCGATAACAACACCGGATGCGATGCAATTTAAGAGTCAGCCATTCGTTCATCACAGTTTAAATGTTAGTATTTTCCAGAATCTTGCCACTATACCTTAATACCCAACTGAAGAGAGCAATTTAATACTGTCACGAACAGTTGGACAAAAGTCTGAAAATTCTCTTTTTGCACAGGAACAGAAGTACATGTTCATACTTATAAAGTCAGCTGTACACTTGGATCTATTCTATTAAGATGTTTCGATTAAGGGGTTGAAAGACTATGGCCATTTTACATATATATATATATATATATATATATATATATATATATCTATATCTATAAAACAGTGTTTTTACCAAGGCAATTGTCATATTTGATGCCAGTGGTTACGATGCAATGTAAAGTTGCGACAAACTCCTTGTTTCTCTAAATACACTCGATACAAAGTCATCAGCTGACTTTTTATTTCCACTGGTGTCGAGAGGAGATCCACTGCTAAAATGTGTGAAACAACAAGAGAACACAGAGGGGATGTATTTGATGTCATAAGCAAAATTTCAAAAGCTAAAAATTTAGTTCTCAATTTGGTGTCAAACATTATAAATTCCAAGCAAACAAAAATGTCAATAGCTCGTCACACTTTTCATTGGTTAGAAAAGGTTTTTTTGCGGCAGGAGGAAAGATCATAGGTTGGACAAATTACTTATTTTATGCAAAATATGTCAGCACAATTGACAACTATTCGGAATTAAATCTATTGTTCAGGCCACTATTAGCTGATAATTGCTGAAAAAAATAGACATTTTGAACATGTTCAAGTTGAAATCTTGAAACATGAGTTTGCTTTATTTGCTGAAGAAGAAGAAGAAATTAATATTTCCAAGATGTTTTGTAAAAGTTCGATATATTTTTGTCATCCAATTTGAAACGATGATGACACTTGATGACGTAAAATGTCAGATACTGACATTCAAAGGTCATCAAAGCATGTCAGGACATTTGGTTTGAAATCAGCACACTGCTTGATCTGTAGCTGATGTTGAGATGAGGCGGTTTGAGAGGTCAGATCGCTGATTGGTTCTATGATACATCTCCCCTCTATTTGTCTAATTCAGTCATCTTTAAATACCATCTATAAATACATAAAAGCATATGTGAACATTTCCCAGCGTCTAACCCCGACATCTGTGTGAATGCAGCGAGTCTAGCAAATGTAGCGGGACAGTCGACCTGTAGAATCTCAGCAGCCGCTCCTGACAGATTTGCCTCGACCACTTAAATGCTACTTCCAGGAGCTCATCTCGCTGCTTAGTGTTGACGTTCCCCAGAGCGAACGATTGGCTTTTAAGTAAAACGCTGGTCGTCCCTCCCGCCTTCTATGAGCTGTCGCAAGAAAATGGACCAGTCAGACATTTTGCGGTGAGTGGCTTTGACATTGTTGAGGAAAGTGTGCATTTCTACTGCATGATGCATCCTAATGGTTGTGTATGTCGTGTGAGTGTGGAAAAAAAAAAAAAAAGGTTTGTTGACTCATCCCTGTGGCTTTATCACAGAATTCATTATGATGTTAACGTAACTGCAGGGAAGAACATGTCCCCTGGTAATAAGATGCCACCTGTCTTAATATTTGCATTTCAATGAATTAAGAACGATTTTATGTTATAGAATATTCCAGCCTGACTTTGCAAAACAACTTTTATTGAAAACATAAACGTCTAATGGGTATTTGATTTTCTTTGTCCGTGTAAAACGGCAAAAATCTACGGTAGATATTTTACATTCAATTTTTGTTTTTCAGCTTTTGGAAAACTTTGGGATTCCTGCATCTCCAAATAGTGATCTGTTTTTCTCGGGGCTGATTCTGGGGATGATCAGGTCAAGAATACGAGTCATTAAGTTTAGCCCCATTACTGACTAACTGAGATCATTACTTGTGTCCAGAAAAGGTGATCTAAATTTACAATATTTTTTTATATTTATCAAAAAATAAATAAATGGGAAGACACGATCAGCTTTTATAAAAAAAATAAAAAAAAATGTGTGCACCAACAAGTAATATAACACAATCATGAAGGCGATTCTGCTGCTAATGACTTTTTAAGAAAGACAAATAAATCTCATTTTTGACATAGAATATAATACACGACTGAGAACAACGAGTCAGGATTCATTTATTTGCTTTGTGACACAAGAAGCATGTGTGTGTCCAAACCATGGATTAGCAAGATCAATTCACCAGAAACAATTACCAGTCATCTCAGGCCTGATGGGTTTTTTTCTTTCACAGACAAATTTCCATTTTTTCATATTTTCTTTTTTTGCAGCATATGCACACTTGTCACAGTTGTTTTTTTGTTTTTTTTTTAATTCTTTACTGTACCTGATCCATTAACTCCGATGAAACAACAAAAACAGTGCATCATTGTGTGACCTTTCTATTCCATTGAGCATTTATGGACTTTGGTTTCACTTGCCCAATATCACCAACCGGTCCTTTTGTCATTAAGTGACCTCAAGGTCCACCTTATAAATGTCTTTATGGCTACGTTCAATTGAAAGTATTGATCTGAGTTGTTTTGTTGTGTAACTTTATAATGATATTGCGTGAAGCCTTGCCAGAGTGACAGAGTGGCAGTATTGTGGCGGCCTAATCCACCGGAACAGACGTTAATCTGGTGGAAAATCCATAAACCACTCATTTGTTGGAAAAAAGCAGCTGGTCATGCGTATCTCTATTGATTAATCATTTGTGATCAATACTTTGTTGATCCAGTGTTGTATTTCCTCATCTTTGTCACGCATGTATCAGTTTTTTCTGCCGAATATCTCATTGCCTGAGGCCAGTAAAACAGCTGATAAGGACGATTCATGCCTGTCAGAGTAAGTCAGGTCACTAAAATGCAAAATCTCAACAGAGGTCTTTTCAAGTCAGTCTACATTCCCCCTATTTAAAATATGAATAATATAAATCGATACGAGCTTTGTTAGACTGCCAATTGCATTCGATATAAATTAACTAAATGACCAACAAGCAATATTACATGAAAACTTCTGCAGATTATCCATATGTCAAAAAAAAAAAAGTAAATAAAGGACATGGAGAAAGATCTCTCTTTTTTGCTTTTCAGCCAAGTAGAATTAAAAGCTGAGATAGTACAAGCATGTTGCTTTCCCTGAGAATTCCCAAGAAGACCACTTAATATACGATTCCCCTTAATGGAATGGCCCCTAATGAAATGACATTGATCCATGAAAATGTATGATTCGTGACCTGTGTTTGTTTCGTTCAGCCTGTTCTACAGATTATAATGCAAGAAACAATATCGTCTTAAAGAGTATTGCTGTGGATTGGACTTGCTCAGATTTGACAGTTTTACTCTTATATCAGTCTCTGACCAAGAGGACTATTGATTTTTTTTTCAACTTCAGCAGCGCTTTCATCAAATTGTGCGTGTATTGTCGTATTTTTCCCGAAACATCGCCACGACAGCTAACTTAAATAACTCTGGCAAGGACAGAGTTAACAATGAAGATGTTAAAGGTTCAGCGTCCGTAGGGCCGACCAAATTAAAGTCAGGCTCACAAAGCAGGTTTCATACAATAGTATAATTTGAAAATTTGATGAAGTAATTATTTGGTCGTCTGCTTTTGCATTAATTTGAATACATCAGGGATTTCAACTGATTGTGAGCAAGAGGCTGTTCTGTCTAAGAGCATTCTGAAGACCACATGTGTAAGATATTAGGAGCATATTCCAACATTAGTGAAGCACAGGCTAGCAGAGGAATACATGGTGAGGGGTCCCATTCAATCCGGAAAGTAACTTTTACAGCTTTTGTATATCTGCATTGATATGGTTATGTAAATGTACAGCAATGTCTCACACACCCAAAAAAAAAAAGAAAAGAAAAAAAAGAGGAAAAGTCATCATCGTGGACAGCTTGTAACATTTTCACATATTATGAAGGTAATGTTGACCACAAAAACATTGGAATAACTGAAAGACGATGCGTAAGCACATTCATCCTATTTGCAGCCCCACGAGTAAAAATCCAAAAATCAAATTATTTATAGTGATTAGAGTAATCATAAACGCTGCAGGGAGACACTCCTCACCCTTTATTTCAAGCTAGTGATCGAAACACTTAAAAAACAGTATAAGCCTGAAGCTCTGTCACACATGGTAATTTTTTAGTTTTTCCCGCACAATGGAAAGGAAAGGTGAACAAGACAGAAGTGAGATGGTTTGGAGACAGTGACGTTGAAGAAAAGACAGGAAGCAGAGCTGGAGGTAGCAGAGATGAAGATGTTGAGGTTCTCTTTGGGAGTGACGTGGATGGATAGGATCAGGAATGAGTCCATCAGGGGGAAAGCACGTTAGATGTTTTTGATATAAGGTAAGAAAGGCCAGGCTGAAATGGTTTGGTCATCGAAAGAGGAGAGAAAGTGAAGATCTTGATGGAAGGATACAGAGTTTTGGAATTGCCAGGCAGGAGGCCTAGAGGAAGACCAAAGAGAAGATGTATTGATGTCGTGAAAGAGGATATGATGTTAGCTGGTAAAAGAGAAGAGGACACGGAGAATAGGGTTAGATGGAGGCGATTGATCCGCCGTGGTGACCCCTGAAGGGAGCAGTCGGAAGGAAAAGAAGAAGAAGAAGTGGCTGAAACTGCACAAGCTCCCCACATTTTCATGCTAAGGGTTGCATGGGATAATGAGTCGCCAGCATTCTGCTCCCATGCTGTTCTCTCACGGGGTTGAGAGAACAATCCTGGAAAGAACTAGTCCTGTTCAGCCATTGAAGTCAACTCCAGGCCATTGCAGTGCTTAACACTCTTTAGCAGACCCTAAGCACAACTATATCAGAATCATCACACATTTAACTGAAGGGCTGCAGTCCCCTCTGCAAATCTGTCATGTATTTACTGCCTGTATAAAATATACAACCCAATATTAAGGAGCAGAACACCCACAAATTTGGATCAATCTAATGTGTTAATTATAAAATCCTTGCAGTTAATAATTGTTGTCTGGAGTTATGACACAAAAAGTCCTACCCTATCTCGTTAGTTTTCCTTGTTTTGGTAAAAAAAAAAAAAAATTAGTCACATCTGTGAACAACATGCTTGATGATCGTGTCATGTATCCTGATCATGTCATGTTGTATCGTTTTAGGATTTGAAGTGTGGTGCATGAAGCCTCTGTGTTTCCCCGGTTACGTCCTGATGAGCGGCGGTTGCATTGCGTTGACAGCTGTTGTACTCCAATGCTTTGTCAGTAGGTAAACTTTAGGGTTTCTTGCTTTGAGCAAACAACGGGCTGGAGTTCCATCTTTTACACACAATTCATCAAGTTCACTGTTAAATCTACAGGTTCACAGACTTAGCGGGGAACAATCTGATGGAGCTCCATGTGCAGTATAAGGCCAGAGCCAGCAGGAAGGCAAAGGCTATCCATGCTAACCCTGACCACCTGCTGTCCACTGCCATCAGGTCGACAGTTCCGAAATGTAGGATCTATAGGTGCCTACTATGACCGAATCTGTCAGCCTCCCGAACAGATCATTGTAGACCCTCCCCCTTTAGCTTTACCTTTAATTACAGGTTTCAGGTCATTGTTGATGAAGAAATGATGGCTCAACATTGTCTTCTTATGTTCAAGCATGAAATAAAAAAAAAAAAAAAACTTTATATATTGTGATGTTTGAAGTGTTTCTTTTAACAGGATGCACAAGTTAGCCAACGCAATCAAGCTGCAGTGACTGTCGTTAACTTCCTCCAATGTATCTCAGACTGTTAACAGAAACTCCCTTGCCAGCGACATTCAGCCCCATCCAGATTGAAGTCCTTGTAGTCAATGAATAGGGGGCATAAAGATAACTCATGGTCTGAAATGACTGACTCAGACTTCCCTGCTCATCTCTGCACTGAATCTGACTTGCCCACACTTGGGAGAAGTGTCTAAATGAGTCTTTCCTTTCATTGTTTTTGCTCCATCCGCATTGGAAATGCAATTGGATTGATAGAAGCCACGTGTGTGCACCACATGCCTTATGATAACATTTCACTGTGTTTGCAATTAAGACCCAGTCTGATTAAATCTGGGTTTGTTCAAAATGAGGTATGTTTGGAAAAGCACCTTGCCAGGAATTCAAGGAAACACAAATAGACTCAATACTACACATCGAGGTGTATGTAGATTTTTCAACTTTTAGATGGGTCAAATTAATTGTGTGATTGCCTGAAACCAGTTTTATTACCTACGTCAACGTTTCACCATTTTGTCAAGCCCCAAATCAGAGACCATTCAGAGGTTAGGATTTGGTACTTCCATTGAGATAGATCCCTTTGTCCTTCATCTGGTAAATTCAAAACCATCGCTGCCCCTCCCACCCCCCTCACCACGTATGGTTCTTTCCCCCTCTATTTACTGAACAAAGAATAAAGGTGACCTTAATTTTGCTGTTCTCGACACTGTAAAGTATTCCAATCACCACCAGTGTTCGAGGTGATGCACCTGACACCTCTCTTGGCACTCAGCATTTTCATCCCAAATTATTCATCTGTTTCAATGTTTTTTTTTTTGTTGTGGTTGTTTTTTTAAGTCACTGTCTTGAGATACGCTAGCTGTCAAAGGAACAGCAAAGACAGAAACATGTTTATTATGAATCAGCAAGTTCATCTGAGCATTCTCAGGGTTGCGTCTGTTCGTAATGGTCCAGTAACAAGATCTCTCCATGAAGCTGATCAGGCAGGTCAAAGTAATCTGGTAATAGCAATAAGGGCCAAGCTGCTCTTAAGTCTTCTGGACTCCAGCCAGTCAGCCAGAGAGGCCTGAACCGAAGAGGGATTGTCTGCAGGGAGGCACGTTCAGTAGCGGATGCTGTTCAGGTCAATTGTTTTCCAATGGTTTAATGATCCACTGCAACAATTTGGTCACAAACTTTTGATGTTACTTCAAAACCTCAACACTTACTCATATCTTTAAATGTGTGAACTATATCCTGTAGCAGGACGTATCCATCCATCCATCCATCCATCCATCCATCCATTGTTTGCCGCTTATCTGAAGTCAGGTCGCAGGCGGAACAGGGAGGCCCAGACTTCCCTCTCCCCAGCCACATGGCCCAGCTCTTCTGGGGGGGCCCTGGGACCCCAAGGCGCTCCCGGGCCAGCCTAGAGACAAAGTCTCTCCAGCATGTCCTGGGTCTTCCCCATGGCCTTCTCCAAGATGGACATGCCCTGAATGCCTCCCTCGGGAGGCGTCCGGGACGCATCCTGACCAGATGCCCGAGTAACCTAATCTGACTCCTCTCTATGCGGAGGAGCAGCGCCTCGACTCCACGTTCCTCCCTGATGGCAGAATTTCTTGCCTCATCTCTAAGAGAGAGTCCGGCCACCCTAAGGAGAAAACTCATTTCGGCCGCTCGTTCTTCCCATCAAACAACACTGCTCCTCCTGAATCTAAGGTTCAACGACCCGGCGGACCCTCCTCTCCAGCACAGCTCAATAGACCTTGCCAGGACCAGCACACCGAAGCGCCCCTCTCCCACTGTATACAGTGTTGACGGAGCACTGCTCGCTCCTCCTGAGCAGCCGGATGGTGGACCAGAATCTCCTCAAAGCCCACTGGAAGTCGTTCTCAAATGGTCTCCATGAACTACTCCCACGCCCGGGTTTTGGCTCGGCGACCACTGAAGTGGCATGCCTCTTGACCTGCCAGTACCTGTCAGCTGCCTCCGGAGCCCCCCAGGCTAGAAAGGCCCGATAGGACTCCTTCTTTAGTTTGACGGCATCCCTCACCACTGGGATCTACCAGCGGTTTCGAGGGTCGCCGCCCCGACAGGCGCCAACCGCCTTACGGCCGCAGCTCCTGTCTCCGCCTTGATAAGAAGCATGGAACATGATCCATTCGGAAACAATGTCCCCTGCCTCCCTCGGGACGTATTTGCAGCTCTGCTGGAGGTGGGAGTTGAAAGTCCTTCTGACAGGGGAACTCTGCCAACTGTTCCCAGCAGACCCTCATGTGTGCGTTTGGGTCTGCCCGGTCTGAGCCAGCTCACCACCAAGTGGTCATCAGTTGACAGCTCCGCCCCTTTCTTCACCCGAATGTCCAGGACGTGCGGCCGCAAGTCTGACGACACGGCCACAAGGTCGATCAAAGAACTGTGGCCTGAGGTGCATTGGTGCCAAGTGCACATATGGACACATTTATGCCTGAACATGGTGTTTGATATGGACAATCAGTAACGAGCAAAGAAGTCCGAAAAACAAAATATTGCTTGGGTTCAGATCAGGGGGGCCGTTCCTCTCAATCACGCCCTTCCAAGTCGCACTGTCATTGCCCACGCAAGCGTTGAAGTCTCCCAGTAGAACGAGGGAGTGCCGGGGAGGAGCGCTCTCTAGCAGCCCCTCTAGAGACCCCAAGAAGAGTGGGTAAACTGAACTTCTGTTGGGTGGATAGCCACAAACAACAGTCAGAAACAATATGACAATATGAAACCGACATTCCCGTCAACACAGTCCACAACAGTAATATTTTGAGTGCTCACATGGAGCCTCACAAAGCCATATTATTGCTGTCTTAGCATGTGTCTGTCCCTCTTACTCAGATGATGTGGTGCTGTTGATGACATCCAAAGTACACTCACCCGCTATTCCACCGGCAGTCTTGAAGCACTCTAACATATGAAACCAAAACAGTGAAATCATTTGTCCATCAGAAAAAAGCAGCTGATAATCATTTTGACTACGGAGTGATACAGGATAACAGGGTGTTTCAAGGTTATTGTGACATATCTGCTCTGAAATATTTTTACAATATAGCTGGTATACTGGTTAGATACGTGCATCGGTTTGAAAGATTCCATTGGCCTTGAAACATGTCAAAGAACATGCCAAACTGAAGCTATTTTGCAAATGGATGTGTTTGTAGTTAAAAAGTGACCTTCGGGTATCATTGTGCATATCAGTATCCTGTGAGATAAATCATGTTGAAACTTGTCGCATGTTCTGCACATGGACAGAAAGGACGTAAAAGAAGATATTTGGCAGAAGTTCGCATCAGTTAGTGTCATGCTGCTAAATAATCTCATCGTATTTTGCATTTTGAGTATGTTTCAAGTGCTAAACGGGGTTTGTAGTGTTTCCAAAGTACCTCGCAATCCTCCAGCACACATATTACTCTCTGTATATCACTGCTCAGAAAGCTGCAGTCATTATTTTTCAGATTTTGAGATAGCTTTCATTTGATTGTGCAAGTAGATATAGTCCTTATGAGCCAAGTATTTAAAGTAGATCCAAGTGTTGATTAGTTCTCCTTTTGTAGATTCATGATAACTGTTTATCCTATGAGGACTTTATTCTGAAATATGAAAACCAGTACAATTTCAGAAATTGAAGGACAAGAAGACTAGATTTTATTACTCTTTCTTTTTACTTGATAAAATGATATGCTAAATTTAAAGACTGTAGTAAGGGAACAGCCACAAGCCAAGAGATGCAATTATTTAAATTTTGATTTGGAGTAAAGGTCATTTAATTGAGAATGATGAATTGATGAATCTAAACTATAAAACCATGAAGCCATCATTATGTTTTTTAACAGAGGTAGTAAATATTCCTTAATCAGACTGAAATGTAGCTTCAATGCAAATCTTAACATTTGTGTGTGTTCAGGATAATGAGTAATTCAATGAAATTCAATAATAAAATAATTTTAATAAAAATTTTTTTTATTGGAATCTGTTGATATCTGTACATGAAAAGGCCCCGAGGCAAAACTTTGGTTTGATTAGATTAAAACATCCCAGGGAAGTGATAATGTGATAACTACAATCCGTGAGATATACATTCATATACCTGGTACCGATCTTCTTCTACCCATGCCAAGAGCTAAGCAAGAGCCATTTGCTGCCTGGACCCCGATGAATGTAGTCTTACCTGAAACCAATTATTTCACCTTTTTTTTACAAGTTTGAAACCACTGAAATAAACAGCAATACTGTAATTATTGCTAATTATTTTAATAAAAATAAAAACTTCAAGTAGAATATTGACATTGTATCTTTGTATTTATTTTACTATAACCAGCTTGGGTGCTGTTATGAATGCAAGATCCCATTTTAGGCACAAGCAGATATCTGCACAAACAGCGAGAATTGCTCCATCCAATCTAACTGGAACACAGATGCGCTTCTATTTTTCTCAGATGATCCGTAACATGCCCCCCTATCAGTTAGCAGAAAATCATATCAGTGCTGGGTAAAGGGTAATAGTCATGCGGCGAAAGCTTAGCTTACCTTGGCCCCAGAAGTACTTAATGGATTATGAGATAGGGCAACTGCAAAGGAGCCAAACTTGAAAAAAGGGGGGCACTTTTGAAGGTTTCATTGATTTACTACAGCCTTGTAGTGCTTTCAGTCTTCAAAAGCAGCTTCTTAAAGAATAAGGTATTTTACTTATGTGGGTATGGAATGGTTCGTTTTGTGGTTTAATTTCTGGTGTCGCTAAAGTAAAGGCAAGACCTTGGTAGAGTCCGCAATAAAAAAATTGTGAACCAGCGAAACATTATAATTAGACAATTGAAATGTAATAGTGAAATAAAATTTGCCCTGACTCTTCAGATTAAGCTTGCATTGAAAAAAAGACTTTTAATCCAATTTTAGGTCTACATAATGACCCAAACACAGAAGTGAAATATTGTACATCGTCCAAATAAAACCAAAAACTAAAATTTCCATGAGTAACCTTATACAAAGTAAATTTGGTTCCCTTGGTGAAAGTAAGGTGACTTTTTTTTTCACACACCATCCATCGATCCATTTTCCGCCGCTTATCCGTGGTCGGAAGCTGGAGCAGGGAGGCCCAGACTGCCCTCTCCCCAGTCATATGGTCCAGCGCTTCTGGGGGGACCCCAAGGCGCTCCTAGGCCAACCTGGAGACATGGTCTCTCCAGCGTGTCCTGGGTCTTCCCCGTGGTCTCCTCCGAATTGGACATGCCTGGAATACCTCCCCCGGGAGGCGTCCAGAAGGCATCCTGACCAGTTGCCCGAGCCACCTCATGTGACTCCTCTCTATGCAGAGGAGCAGCGCCTCTACTCCGAGTTCCTCCCGGATGTCCGAACTTGGGAGAGTCCGGGGGTAAGAGTCATGCGGTGAAAGCTTAGCTTACCTTGGCCCCAGAAGTACTTAATGCTGCAGAGGCTTGTCAGCCAGGACAGGCCTGCAGCATCCCGAGCTTTGAGGAACCCAGGGCGGACCTCATCCACCCCCGGGGCCTTGCTACTGAAGAGCTTTTTGACTACTTCAGCAATTTCAGTCCCGGAGTTAGGCGGACCCTCCCCAGGGTCCCCCGGCTCTGCTTCCTCATTGGAAGGCGTTTAGACGGGATTGAGGAGGCCTGAGAAGTATTCCTGCCACCGATCTACATGCAATGAGGCCCGATAGGACTCCTTCTTCAGTTTGACATCATCCCTCACCACTTGGGTCCACCAGCGGGTTCGAGGGTTGCCGCCCCGACAGGCGCCGACCGCTTTACGGCCGCAACTCTGGACTGCCACCACCACAACGGAAACGCGGAACATGGCCCATTCGGACTCAATGTCCCCGGTCTCCCTCAGGACGTGGTTGTTGCTCTACCGAAGGTGGGTGTTGAGGTGGGTGCTGCCAGACGTTCCCAGCAGACCCTCACATTACGCTTGGGTCTGCCAGGTCTGACCGGCATCCTCCCCCACCATCGGAGCCAACTCACCACGAGATGGTCATTAGTTGACAGCTTTGCCCCTCTCTTCACCCGAGTGTCCAGGACATTCGGCCGCAAGTCCAATGATACGACCACAAGGTCGATCAAAGAACTGTGGCCTGAGGTGCGTTGGTGCCAAGTGCACAAATGGACACATTTATGCCTGAACATGGTGTCCATCACCTGGGACCTGTTTGCCTTGGGTGACCCTTCTGGGGGCATGGAGCCCCCGACAACATATCTCCCAGGGATCATCGGGAGATGCAAAGCCCTCCACCACGATAAGGTGGCAGCTCAAGGAGGGGTTTTTCACACTCCCATGGAGGTACCAAGTGAGATCCATTGTGTGTCTGTCTCGTTGAAATAAATAAATAACAAGAGGTTGATGAGTGATTAATGTTTCTTTCCATGATTAAAATCGTTGTTTTGATTTTACACTACTTATGATACATTTTCATTGACTAAAGATATTCAAGTCATGATGTTTCTGCTTCCAGTTTAGGGAACTTGGGGGTCTTGGTGGATCCAACTATAGATTTTGGGCTCAACTTCTGCTATGAAAATTGATATCCTGCTAAACATGCGCAGTCGCTGAAAAAAAAGGAGATAAGATCCTCAGCTGTGGAAATATTATCCGGCTGACTTGGAAGAAGCGGTGGTGACGGGCATTGTGTGCAGACAGATGAGGCCAGGTGGGACTGGCGCTGGTGGTTGTTAGGGGGAAGTAGAGATGAGGTGGTGACACCGTTTCTGTCACACACCATTAAGCTGCCAATGAAGTCGAGGATCTCAGACTTTTGGGATTCTCTCCCCAGGCACCCCTCGTTTTGTTACACACATTCCTCTGTCATCTCCCCACCCCATCAATGTCCCCATCAGAGAAGGTTTTCTGTGTGTTGTACCTGGCAACACATTATTCTGTGTCTGCCAGCCCTTCTCTATTGTGAGCTAATGCACACAAGCAACACGGTCCTGAGAATACAGACTATGAGCTGCTTCCTACCAGTGGAGAACAAATCTAATGGACACGACCCTCCTGGTAAAAGGAGTAAGCTTGCCGAGTGCCATTGTTGTGATTGTTATTATCATTATTATTATTTTTGTGATTTTTTTTAATCACAGAGTCAGAAGAGACAAGCTGATAATGAGATAGTTACCCGATGACAACAAAAAATAACAATAAAAGAAATCCCAATTAATGGCCAAAATTATTTCTAAAAATGATTGAGCTTTTTAGATGTTCTTATCTCGTCCCTGTGAAATTGCAGTCTGCATTCATTGTATAACTTGGGAGTTTTTTTGGTTGTGAATTGAACTGGAGGGGGGCGTGATAGCTTCATTCTCAAAGGCCCCCTGTCGGAATACCAGGAAGCTTCTTACTGTGAGAAAAAAAGCGAAACAAAAGCGACACAGTGCATTTAATTAAATGGCTTCCTTGCAGCCAATTCTATTTAGTCTGTTGCTTCCAACTAGTGAAAAGTACCAAAGTAGCCTGGGTTAAAACAGAGGTCACAAGAGTTTGTTTTTGGAAGAACTGTTTTGAAATGACATGACATTAATAAAATTTTTCTTGCTATAATGGTGATGATGGGATTAAAAGTCATGATGCTCTGTTACGTGGCTCTTTAAACATTATTTAAAATGTATATTATTTATTCATTTCTTTTATTTCTTTCCCCAACCAGGGTCACCAAATGAAGTCAGTCAAACTATGAACAAAACTATGACAGGTTCCCTAAAAAAAAAGTACCTATAAAGAAGTACCTTTGTTCGTAACTGTCGTACAGCATAAGTCATTTTGAATTTTATCTTAATCACTTAAAGCTTGTTAAATTGTGTCCCAAGCAAGAGAGAATTGTATCAGGAATTCACCGCGAGAATATATTTCATGAAACCCTTCCATTTTATGAGTACTTTCTAATATTCTGCAAATATTCAGGAATGAAATACAATGGAAAAAACACTGTCTGAGATTGAATGCTTTGCAGAAAGAGAAGAATTGATGTAACTTGAACAAGGAAACTTCACAAAGAAAGAAATCATCATGTTTCATTGTTTGGAAACAGCACTTCAGCGCAACTTCACAACGACTGTTGTGCTGCTAAATCCACACTTTTTAAAAAAAATGATTTTATAAAGGATAAGCAACTTGTGTTTTGATTTTGTTTTCGTTATAACAAATCTATAATGAATAGATAAATACAAAAAAAAAATCAACTCATAGTAAGGTGTAGGTTCATGCATATGTTCATGATGTGGCATGCTTTGGATTTTAGGTTAGACAAGAAGGTCATGTTGCGTAAAATACTGCTGAAAAAAAAAATGGGAGCACACTGGTAACCATCAAAAATAAACAGGTGAATAATATTATACTATAAAGAAAATGATGAGGGATTATTGAATGTGTAAAGGTTAGCATAGGGGTGATCAATATGCCACATTTAGATGACCTTTGGCTGGAGATAATCAGAAAACATCAAGGCTGAGAGAAATGAAAGGACATGTATTTCCATCCTGCAATTTAAGCAACAATATTCATCAGCTAAAAATATAAAAATACCCCAAAAAAACCTATTAATTGGTTTTGTGAAATGTTTGACCTTTACTTCCAATACCTTTATCAGTTAGATTTTCTTTAAAATGCCACAATACAGAGCCCCCCCGCCCGCCACACCCTCCCCCCATGTCCACACCCACTCTT
>CAAKHD010013346.1:182137-212747 GCA_901007705.1 Fistularia tabacaria | reverse complement strand
CAAGCACAAAAAAAGTGAAAGCTGTTCGCAAGAACGAGGGGGAAAAAAACAAAAACACGTGAGGCCTCCCTCTCTCGCTCTCACTCTCACACACACACACACACACACACACACACACACACACACACACACACAAACAAGAACATGCGCATGCACACACCCACACTTGTAAATATAATGCGTAGTAGGCTGACTCTGCAGCAATTATTCAAACCCGGAACCCAGAGGGATAAATGACATTATTACATTTCACTACTTAATTATGTGTGTGGATAGTTACTAAGCGTTAGGCATCATGCATGCATAATGTGCTAAGATATAGTCACTTCGCTTCATAAAGCACCCTTTCATTACCAAATGTAATGCAGAAGAGAAAATTCACATCCCTCAAGAGGGGAAAACAAATACACATCAATAGCAGGTATATAAAACATAAAAAAAAGGAAAACGATTTGCGCATCCAGTAGATTTCTTGCAGCGCCAAACAGTTTATTTTCTGGAAATGATTTCTCTCCTGTGATAATGGGTTTGGCTTGGAAACAAAGGTCCTCTGAAGTAGCTCTGCGGTTACGCTTTCTGAATCCTTGCTCGCAGAGAAGCGCTCACTCTCCAAATCCAAATGTATTACACCAGCTCTATGACTTTATGGCACTGTAACACCAAGCATAATACACACGCCCACGCACGTACACTGCAAGCTCGCGCGCAGGCAAAGAGAAGTGCACTGGAGGCAAACGCACAGTCGTACAGTGCTGCATTATTGAAACACAGCACAAAGCCATAGTTGGATGTTGTTTCACCTAATCTCTTTGATACCACTGTGGGGCTGCTAAGCTCCAGAAAATCAGCTTAGCAGATGTCCTAAAGTGTAGGTGGCATGTTTCATGAGGCTGTAGAAGAAAATGCTACACAACGAAGAAGAAAAAGAGAAACAGGGAGGAGGGTGGGGGCAGGGCAGTTTGGAAAAAGGCCTTGATGAGTCCAACTCAATCCTTCCAAGCTTGCTTTTGTCTGCCAAGGACACTTTTTCCAGAAAATTTGAGATTATTTTCTCAAGTCAGCCATCTTCATCCTTTCTTCCTTTGCCCAGACCTTTCACTTTATTGTTTGTCTGTGCATGTGTGTGTGTGTGTGTTTGTATGCGGGTTGAGCGAAAGCAGCCACTCATCATATTTTTTTTTTTTCACAAGGATGCATGTTCTTTGCCATCAAACCCTAACTTGTACTTGTACTCCATGTCAGCTGGTTATACAAACACACACATATGCAAACATTCACACACACTCTCCGCGCACATCATCAGAACAAGTGAGACATCTGTATGCAAATGTCATTGTGTGGGTGGGGAGGGGGCTCCGGACAGGCCAGCTTTGAGTGATGTTATGATAGTGGGGGGGGGGAGCTGAAGAAGGTCGGGCTCTGGAGGAGTGTATGTCAAGAGCTAGTGCGTATACAGTATGTATGGTTACCATAGTAACCAACTAACCCAACTCAGCATGGCTCACTGGCACTGACATCTTTCATCTTTCCCCTGTAATGTCATGGGATGCACTCACACTTACTCACATACAAATTAAGCAGTGTTTTTCCATTTTTGCAGGGGATTCATGACACAGGGAATACATGGTGATGAGGATATGTTTAAGGAGGGAGAAGAGCTCCAGCCTCCAACAAACTTTGGAATTGGAAGATTAAAACAGAGCTAACTCTACAGGCAGATTCCCTCCTTCTTTCTGTTCTCTTTTATCAGGTATGTTTTTAACTCTATGGATAGAATGAAGGGCAAAAAATAACTTATATCAAGCCAGAGGTTTCTTTTCTTATGTCAGGGCTGAGGGTGCATGGCTTCATCACTTGGGATTGACAGACAGTAACTGGGAAGGAAAGAGAAACCCAAGGTGCTCCACACGTATTGATTCAGTGGTTGTTAAAGTCTGACTGGCTTACATTGATGTGAATGTTGTCATTTACCAACCTTTTTGTCCACTTCACTTCACAGAAAAGTCCTGAATTCCTTGATTGAGCCCTCACCACTACATCTTGATGAAAAAAACACCAAAAATCAAAAAGTCTCTGATGATGTACGAGAATTAACTATGTTGTGTATTTTAAGACACCAATATGACACAAAATGAGGGGCAGGCTTGTCACAATAATGATGAAATGCCAGATTTAAGGTCAGAACCCTCTTCCGCTTAAACAAGAAACAACCAAAAAGCAGAATGGGGGGATTACAATTGATTTGTAACAGTGTAACCTGTACATTTACTACAGGTTAATACCATCCAGATGGACATTATGTTTCTTTTTCCAACAGATAAATCCCTTCTACTTATGTAGTCCATCTTTCTGTCTGGTGAATCCACAACAAGACCTGTTGCTGCTGCCATTTTGCAATGATGTTTCATTTTTTCAAGAGCAATGACCTTTGCAAATAGATGCATGCCCCATTTTGTAATTTCAGTGGGTTGTAATGTCTTGTTGTCGTCCTAGTTCTGGACCTCCTCCCTTTGGTAGACATTTTCAACCATGTAATCCCTTTGATTTTATTTAAATTGTCCTGTCCGTGTTGAGACTGGAGCAAATCTGTTTACTGTCATCTCAGTGGCAAGGTGATCTGATCTGACTTTCTGCCCTTTGTCACATGTTGCACAAGGTCAGTTTGAATTGTGTATTTCCTTCTGCGGTGGACCTTCCTGCCAAAAAAATCCCCTCACCAAGCTCCGATTTGCTCACATCACACATCCAGTTGAAGTCTTCACTTGTTGAAGAAATTAAAATAAGACAGACATCCAGTTCAGGTCGATGCGTTGATGAAATAGGGATCATTTTTCTTTTGGCTTTTCCTTGTTGTTTGAATAATGACTGACTGCTCTTTTCACAAGAATGGGTGCGCATTTCCCTTCAGACAGAGGTCAGCGTGACTCCTCGGCAGTGAGAGAAGAGTGTGCTCATGCTGGATGGGAACATGACTGATCGGATGGAATTGTTTCCTCTTGTTGGTTCCCTTCTGCTTTAGATTCCAGCGGTCGGAATGTACAGTATTTTAACACAAGTCGGAATAAGGCTGCGTTACGTTCTGAGCATTGCTGTCCAAATTTTACCTTCATCTAATATCTAATATCATCTCTTTATTTTCACTTCTCATAGTAATAAATCCATATTCACACTATAAGAAACATATTGAAATGTAAAATAAGAAATGCAAAGGACACATATGAGCACATGAGTCCATTTTATTGTTTTTTTTAAGAGTCTCAATGCCCCCCTCTACAATGTACCTTTTAAGAGGCGGCAGCTGGAGTGTCTCTGAGTGCTACATCATGAAATGCAGGATCCTCACGTTCTGATTGATGCGCGAATAAAAAACTGACAGAATATCCAATTGCTCACTTTAATGACGGCGGAGACATTGTCGAATTACAAAAACCAGCGAGGCCTGGAATGGATCCGAGAGCATGTGAGTCAGTGGGATTTTTTCCCTTCTCAGGATATGTATTGATTTGGGTCACATGGGGGGAAACACTGGAGGAAACATTACTGGAGAAAATTTTCTATCACGTTTTATGAGACAGTTTATTTTGGTCGGTGTGTCTACCTGTCAGTCAGTCCTCACCCTCCTTCCCTTTTGAAGTGTTTCTGTTCATCACCTGTCTTGTGTTGTAGAGTTCATATTTGACTTTTCCCTTTCAGCCATTGCTTGATCATTGTGTGAGTCCCAGTGAGTCAAAATTATATTCCTCACCTGCCTGCACACTCTGGACTATCTGAACAAAACAAAACAACAGACAAATAAGTGATAAAACACTTTATTATTTTTCAATTATGACAAATGTTCAGCAGAGAAAAATAAGTTGACGTGTGACATTTTTCTACGAAGCTGTAAAAATGTCTATTTTTTTTCTTGTTGGATTTGAACACATGTTTACCTCACTTGGCTACCCCTTTAGCTAACATTAACACATGCTGCTGTTTTAATGAAGGGGAAACATGGATTGAAAAACAAAGAAGAAGAGATAGGGGTGGATGCCATGTCCCTGGTGGCCAAACTATGGAATAACAGGTCTTACTTTGGTCACTGGGCCCCAAAAGTCCTCTGCTCAGAGACACTTACAGAGAAGATGCAGGATGAAGAGATGTTATAGTCTTATGTAAAACACTAACTGAGAGTAAACTGTGAACTCATTGGAGTCAAACAGGCTGTTTGACTTTTAATTGTAATGAATTTTAAATACAATTATAATGAATGATTCTGTAATATTCACATATAATCTTTGACAATATTGCACCAATGCAGACAATGGCACTAACTTCTATTTGGTTTAAACAACATCCTTGCTGCTGCCGTAAGGAGTCTTAACATTCATTTCACGCTTTACATTTTCAATGGACGAGGCTGTCCGAAATGTCGGGGTAAAAGCTCTGATGAACCAACCACTTCTTGTTTTTCATTGCTAGTCTGACAGAAGAGATGAAATGAGGAGTAGTCAGATACGAAGGATGAAAGTGCCTGTGAAAAGGCAGACGAGAACACAAGTGCACAATCAGAAAAAAAGGGGAGATTTGGGAAACATCAGTTTGCAGGAGATAAAAAAAGATGAAAGTAAGTAATCATCGTCACTCCTTTACAACCCTATCTACCTCTCGCTCTCTCTCTGTCAGGCGGACGGGTAATTGAGGCAGTCACAACACAGATCGGGGCGCGGTGTCATGCTGTGCCCCGAGTCTGGCTTGCCGCCTTGGCCCTCTGGCAGCATGCTGCGACACATACGAGACATGCTCATGCACACACACACACACACACACACACACACACACACACACACATGCACATGCACAAACAGACATACACCTCGCACACCCATGCGTAAAGACTAATAAAAAGACACATGATCACACTTTTCACAAATGTTCATTAGCCAGAATTGCTAACAGGCTGTCTTTATGCAAGCTGGGCAGAAGAACAAGCACGTACGAGGTTTACACATGCATGCACACTCACACACTCACACATATGCACAAATACACACACATGTTCTCACAGTCACAAAGACAAGTGTCAAGAAGTCACACATCCATTGTTTTTTCATACCAGACCAACACGCCCCAACAAGTCTCTCCTTCCCTGGGCTCCTACCCCCTTGTTTCCTCTCCTCCTCCCCGTTATTCCCTGTCATGTCCTCTTCCATCCCAAGCTCTAGTCTCCTTCCTCCCCTCTATCCCCCTCTTGTTTGTCGGACCCCTGGAAAGCAGGCTCGGCCCCAGGCAACGCTGAAGCCTCTTCTGCTCATCTTTACTTTGCGCCCTCCCACACTTCATCCCAGTTTCCTGGCTGTCCTCCAGTTTAAACAGAAGGCTGTGCTGGGCGAGGAGAGGGGTGGGGTGGGGGTGGGGTGCTACAGAATAAGAGGGAACGGCCAGTTGCTTGTGTGAGAGCTGAATGATTCATGTAGCCCTGTAATAAAGCTGGTCCAGTCTTTTAAGGGTTTGGTGTGTAATGGAGTTTCAGGGACAGGCCTATCATTTTCTCCTAATAGCGCTTTCTCTACCACACGTCATGACCCCTCTCCCTGCTCCCCCAACCCCACGCACCCCTACTGTGGTAACTGCACATTACCCGCCACACGCACATACACACACACACACACGCGCACACGCACACACACGCGCACACGAACACGAACAGAAGCGGCGATTACCGACAGCTGCAGGAGTTTTTGAACAGCAAAAGTGGCCAATTTTCTCTCCCTTCCATTTAAACAACAAACAGGGTGCCGTGTTAAAATGGCCAGGGGAAGAGAGAAGGGAAATTGGGCTGATAAGGGTTATTGTGAATCAGGAGACAGGGGTTTAGCTGCTGGGGAGTAGCAGTGCGTGGCGAGCAGTTCTTTTAATATTCTTGATGAATACTTCGGAGAGAGAGCACTCACAGCGAATGGCCACGAGAAAATAAAGCTCATTTAAAGGCTGCGCTGATGGACTGAATTAGAATCGAAACCAAGTGCTTTTAACTTCAGGATCAAATTTTACTTCTACATACTAATTTTCCAATTTCGCAAAGGTCAACATTTCCGTATTTACAGTTAAAAAGGTAAAAAAAGTTCTTTGGAGTAGAGGTTTAAAGTTGTAAATGTTGTAAATTAACAGCCCTCTTTAGTGTAGACATGTGTTTGTATGTGTGCATGCATGCGTGTATGTATGTGTGTGTGTGTGTGTGTGTGTGTGTGAGTGTGTGTGTGTGTGTGTGTGTGTGTGTGTGTGTGTTTGCGTGTGAGTGTGTGTGTGTGTATGTGTGTGTGTCTGTGTGTGTGTGTGTGCGTGTGAGTGAGGGTGAGAGTGTGTGTGAGTGTGTGAGAGAGAGAGAGGGAGAGTGGCAGATCGACAGAGAGAGAGAAAGTGTTAATGGACAAATGTGCACGTATAGTTGGGTGGAGGACTGTGAAGATAAAGTGCACTAATTATCTAAAAGACAGAAAACACATTCTGTGACATTTATTGAGGTATTGTTTAACTTTTATTGCTTCATTCAGGTGACTAACAAAATGATAATAAAATGACAAATATTTGATAGAAACGTATTGCAGCATTGTAGATAGATAGATAGATAGATAGTTAGATAGATAGTTTGTACATAATAACCTGTATACACACAATTTCTCTCACTTGTGTCTCAAACATGTGCAGCGATGACCATTTCATGTAATGTTTTGTTTGCAATGCTCCATGTATTGAAAAGCTTGCAGTGTTTTCTGTTCCAGCCTCCAGATGTATAGTGGTGAAATGCCACTCATAATGGATACAAAGTCAGGAATGCAAATCCCCTGAGATTTGACGAAATGTTCGAGTCATGCAGACATCTGTTTCAGGAAAACCACCATCCATTCACATAAAGAGGCAGAAATGAATCCACAAAATGAAAAATGTCACCTTTGTGTATTAGTTACCTGACATGTTGTAACAATTGAGATTTTGTCTTCTGTTTTTTGGAGAACTGAAGCTCTTCACGCAATTATGTTGTTGCTTGTTCTCCACGTGTGAAATTAAATGACTGCAACAACCAAAACAACAACAACAAAAAATGTTAATGTATAATTAATATAATTCTAAAAAAAAAATCAGAATAAGTAATATTGTTACTCATAATGTTACCCTTATGATTGTCCTGATTAAACAAAAACATTAAATAAACAAAAGAGTAGTGCTGCTTCTCAAAGCTATAAAGATTATTCCCTGTAAAGGAATAACTGTCCAGCCTTATGGGATTAACTTTACCCCATATAATAATGATGGTGCTGGGCTGCAGACTGTGGTTTGAGTCCCATAGGTGATTCACATCAAATATGGTAATAGGTCTAAGGAAGGGTGGATTTAAGCAACAGCAAATTGCTGTAGATCATCAATTGCATGGACTAAAAGTTAACCTAAGATTAATCCAATAAAAATAGATAAAATCATCAAACTTTTGCTTCTTTTACTTGTTACCTCCCTGGTGAGATTTGAATAGACACATTCTTAGTGTCAGGTAATTGTAATTTTTACCAATAATTGTTCTGAATTTTGCATATAGAATCTTTAACTGAGGAGTTAGGAGCTCTTGGCCACCTAGAAACCCAAATAAGAGATGTCAGATGAAAATTATAAAGAGAAGTTGATGTTGAAGTGGCCTTATTGGATAACAGTGATCCTATAATTATGAGAAAAATATGAGAATGACATTTCAAATTAAATGAATCTACTAAAGAAAGAACAGTTGGAAATTAAATAAGATAGACTTAAGCATTTAAAGTGCCCCAAGGAAAAAGTTTGGTGGGCCTTAAACTTCTCTTAATATTATTCCAGGCTGCAGGTGCACAGTAATAAAAAGTGGATTTTCAAAGCTCAGTAAACAGACAGACAGCTGGCACCTTCAAAGTGAGCCAATCATTTTAGTGGGATGATAAAGTCCACATTAAAACTGAGCAGTGAAGTGATTTCAGGAGGTACAAAACCAGTTAGATTTTCATAAATAAATTAAATCTTGGGCCACCCAAATTTAGCTTGCAGCTCACACTGACATGTTCTGTAACTATTACTAGCGATAAACAGCATCCGGAGGCTTGTGTTTGCTGCTGAAGTATTTATCCAGTATTGGTATTAAAGTTGCCTTGATAAGCAAGCATCTTCTAAAAGAAGCCTTTAAGTTGATCAGCAGTTTGGTCAGCTTACATTTTGTCCATGCATTGTATCCAATACACATATTGGCTTCCACAACATTTTTCCTCCTCTCCTTTTTTCTGCAAAAACATTCAACTGGTGAAATTACTTGGCATCCCATTTTATAGTTGGGACTAACTGTCAATTAGTCAATAGAGTAAATACACAACTCTCTACTTTAGCCTCAATGATCTCCTGATGGAATATCATAATTCAAAAAAAAAATCACAATTGACTTCTCTATGAGGGTCACTTGGCTATAAACATAATCCTGCACAGTGCGTTGAGTGTTTCCACATGCAGATTTAGCTCACTGAAGTCAGAGCATCTGTCCAAAGTCCCTCTTGTGGATGTAGGTAGACTAGCACTGTTCTCCTCCTGTAAGGGTTTTTCATAGAATTCCTCCTATGATCACTAAAATGTGAAATGAAATAATGTTGTGTGCCAACATCAAAAATATGTATTAATTTCCTTGATCTTGATACAGGATCACCTTCTATACATCACACCAGCATGAAACTGCTGGACAGAGGAAGTCTTTTGTAATTGTAATTATGGAGGAGGTGGCTGTCAGGCAAAGAGCAATAAGCTCTGGAAAGATTTCAACCTGGATGCAAAGTGGTCGATAATCAGAAAATCACTTTATCCACCTCCATGCAAATGAATGCAAAATGTTCTGGTCTTTGTGTATGTTCACTCTCTGCAGGAGAAATGTCCTTTCAATGAACTCTGCCCTCCAACTTTACCACCATGCTCGAGTTGTCCTGTTTCGAACACGGTGATTCACCTTCTCCTTTTTGACAAAGGAATTCATTATCCTTCCCCCAAAGGGCGCAGAAATGGTCTTCTCATACGTGCTTGTGCCATGGCTTTGCTCCAAAAAGGAAGTGTGTCGTGATGTGCAAACAAGGATGAGCCTGACTTCCCAACTCATGAATAAACCCTCAAATCGCATCAGTTTTAGCTGAGGCATACTGAACACCCACTGCTCGTGTGAAAAACACAGGGAAGCAATAACTTCAAGAGCTTCATCTTGAATCTTACATTGTTGACATTGTTGTTTCCCTCACTTTTTTTGGAGTGCTGACATAACCAATAAGCTTCCCTCACTTTTTTGGGAGTGCTGACATAACCAATAAGAAAGTAGACTAGTCTTTGGTGTATTGTTTTATGCACATAATTTTCAGTAGGGGAGACCAAGTCAACAGTCTCTTGAAGGTCTCATTCTATATGAAAATAAAAAGTCACAATGGAAAGGTCATTCATGTTTTGGAAATATGGAGAGTCTATAAATGCATGTATATGTCAAAGCTGAACAGTATTTCACATGTATTCACTTACCCAGCCCTTTTTCTTTTAGAGGAGTCCTAGTAAAAAAAGGAATATTTATGGCATATGTTTGATAGTGAAAGACTGTAGCGGAAGATAATAGCTCATTGGGTAGCCTGTAATATTTAAATTATCTTTCTTTCACAAAGGCTCGTGGGGCAGCTGGCAGGGACCCACATTTGGATTTCCAGGCGGAGGAAATGTGCCAACAGCCTGTCAGTACGCCCAACCCCTGACAACGGTCCTGGAGAAAATTAGGGTCAATGATTGCAGAGGACAACTAGAGTACAGTAATGAGATATGGAGAAGCAAATTCTGGAATCCCATCGAAAAATTATGAATAATAAGTTTTTCCTAATTTATATTTGGACATCATCTCTTCGGTGTGAATAAATGAAATGGAAAATAAATATTAAGTGCCTTGAAGAGGCTAAAAGCTCCATGATGAATGTTAGCTCAGATGCCACACCTCATTTGCTGAGGTGAGCCTTGACGTTGGTGAACACTTCAGTCTTGGGAAGAGTGGAATGAGGGATTACGTCAACGGCAGTCGTTATCTAGACATCATCTCAACAACTTGGACAATTTATCTCCATGTGGAGAACATTTTCTGAGTTAAAGCAACAATGGTGACATAGGCAAGCACGGCTCAGGAAAATGCCAGAGTGATAAAAGATATGTCATTTGAATATTACTGTATGTGTTGATTTTTGCACCTATCCTTTTATGTCTGACAACAGAGAATGACACGCCAGCATCCACAAAGGAATTAGCATTTGGATCAAAATAAAACAAGACAGTTTGCCATTGATGGAAAACCTTAAAAACTGATTATTCAAGAAATATAGTGGGAATGGTAAAAGTTGAAAAACAGATCTAATTTTCTTGTAAAAATGTATTGGGAAAAGTTTAAATGAAATGTGCACATTTTACATAGGACTGAAGTCAAAAATATTAAATAGGATATTTTTAAAATTGCCAAACTTTAAATTTGTGTTCAATTAATGAAATAGATATTTCCTGATGTTGATTGTGTTATTTTTCTTATCTTTTGTGTCATTTGAGCATTTATAAAAATGCACTTTGAGGTGATTGTATAACCTAGACATGCAAGTGTGATAAATATATGAATAAATATATAAATAGATATGACCTTCAATTCTGTTCTGAGGGTATATAGAATATTTATATGTCCTCCTATCATTGAAATGATAACGAAACACAAAGATTATTTATTAGATTCAATGGTTACATAGAGGGAACAAGGTGTTATTTCAAATATCTTCAGTTATTTGGCGGTCCCTGTGAATTAATCCGGGAAATAACGAAGCTTTGGTGGGTGTAATCAATGTATTTCCCCTGGATCTCCATTGGGGTTATCCGTAGGCCATTTTCCTCCTATTTTTTTTATTTTTTATTTTTTATCTCTTGATTTTTTAAGAAACACCCAGGCGTGCGGGGAGTCACATGAAAATACGAATATGTCCATCAGATCGGTCCACTACAATGAATTCCAGTGTTGGCAGCTGTTAAATGATTTTATCAATTAGCAGAGCTGAACCGCGGTCTCAAATGCTGCGCGATGATTGGTCCAAACCGGGAGCTCGTAATGTTCAGCGCTCCCATATAAACCCATGCAGTCGGTTCATCGTTGCTGTCTGTCATGCAAGTCGGGGTCCAATGTAGAGAAATATCTGGCAGCCTACTTGTTCTCGCCTGCATTTATTTTGTTTTCTGCGCCGCACGAGCTGCTGGAGCGTCATTCTTATGACTTACACACACCCCAGGAGGAGTCTCTTTGCGTTTAGTTGTGTTATCTGTGTTGAGAAGACGATGCCTTTGAGGACCGGACTTTTTCTCCTGATGGTGCTGAACGCATCTGCGAACGAACTGGATCAGAACGAGTCTTATTCGCCCAGGAGAACCCGCTTCACTGCCAATAGCCCTTGTAAGTAACACGCTGCTCCTGCCTGCATATCTCAAGAGTGCCTGTTCGCTTTGCTCCCTGTCGCCGCATCTTGCACGCATACTATCTGATTTCTTGTCACATAATTTTCATCTTTTTTATCATTATTTCTTTATATCTATTTATTTATTGTTTTGGCCTATGCAGCCTTTGCTGTCTAAACACGAGGTTCGTGGAGGAGGCTGGGGGATTAAGGCTGAGGATGTTGCCGGTGTCCTGCCGGCAACAGATGAGCATGGATCTTGGCGCTGACACCTGAGAGAGCAGGCTGTGTCATGCTGATATCTCTCACTCTCTCTCTTTCTCTCTCTCTCACGGTTTGGCTGCTGCAGAGCACCCACTACTCAGCATTATAGTGAGGCTTTTACTGCTTGAAACATATGGAGCCACAATTTTCTCCTCTGTGTAGGCTTCAAGTCAAAAAGAAGTAGGCTGTACCACCCCACCCCCCTCCCTTAGGACAGATTGATGCAACCCAATCTGATGGGTATCACATAATTCACTGTTCAAGGCCAAGACAAAACCAACCATATCCGACAGGACATTTCACTGTTAAAAAAAAAATCAACAATATATGTGAGGCTTTATTCAAATGCTGACCTTTGATTTGATAAATAATGTATGCTCCAGTGATCAAATGCAGTGGGTAACTGCAAGGCTGTTTCTTCTGCAGGAATTGCTTCATCATTTAAATATTTGCAGCTCTCTATGTATTTGAAAGCAATCTCTGGTCCCTGATGGCAGACCTTATCTGGCTCTGCAGGTCAACACGGGGCCCCAGATTTCAAGCCTGCCAAGTAGGCTTAGGCCCCTCTGTGACATTTCTTAATCGTTATTACAAAGGATTTGAGTCAGACTGCTCACCAACTCAGTGGATTCTTGGATGAAAATTAAGAAGTGCCAACTTTCTTAGTACTCTGATGTGCAGATAATGTTTTAAAGCTCTGTCTTGACGTAAGATTTAAAGTAGGGGCAGAACATACCGAGTTTGCTGGATGGCCACTTCATAATGCAATGTGCTTAGGATCAGTTCTGAATATGTAATTGACATATGCTTAGTTGGTATAACGTAAGTATTCAAATGGAGCTTGAACAGTGACTTATAGCGTCTGAGAGTCTCAGAGCCTGGTGGCATTGTGCATGTGTGTGTGTGTGTGAGGGAGAGAGAGAGAAAGACTGCAGTACAAGTGTACGTTTATGTGTGTCTACAGGCATGCCAACAATTTTCAGGAAACTCTTTGGTATTTCTGGTGCTGTTCATCCAAGCTCAGCTGAATAGAACCAAATAGTGGAATATAAGTGTTTGCCAAAAAAGAAGCAAAGTAATGCCAAATACTGTCTGATACACTCAGGGTTGTGAGGTGTCCAATCTCAAGTCAAGTCACTATTTGCCCCATGCATTCGAGCGTCTTTTGTCTTATTAATCACCAAAGTCTGTGATTTTTCGTGTATTTCATTGCATTTTTTTGGCTGAAACCCAGTGACCCTTGTAAAAATAGCTCAATGACTGTGCAGCGATTACCACTGAACCCACTGTTGGCTCCTCTACTGATGGATCGTTCTCTGTGCCCACAGCAGATGTGGCACGCTGTCTCAACAGTGCCCTCCAAGTTGGCTGCGGAGCCTTTGCCTGCCTGGAAAACTCAACTTGTGATACTGATGGCATGCATGACATCTGCAAGTCGTTCCTATACAGTGCTGCTAAATTTGACACTCAGGTATTCACCTAAACTCCTTACAATAAGGCACATGGGATTTTCACTAATTCTCCTTGCACACGAACTGCGCGGGGTTATGTGGGTGTAAATGGCCTAGCAAGAATATGTGAAGCACTGCTTTCTTTTACAGGGTAAAGCATTTGTGAAAGAGAGCCTTAAGTGCATTGCCAATGGCATCACCTCGAAGGTATTCCCTACCATCCGCCGCTGCTCCACCTTCCAAAGAATGATATCTGAAGTCCAAGAGGAGTGTTACAGCAAGCTGGATATCTGCACTGTTGCCCGATTAAATCCGGACGCGATTGGTGAAGTGGCACAGCTACCAAGTCATTTCCCAAATAGGTGAGATCTCCTCCACAGTTAATTCTTAAATAAAACAAGTATGTGGTGCTTTCTGATGGAAAGCAGAAACCTGAATAATGTTTCATCTTAAAAATGTCATAGATGACATTTTTTAATGATCCACAGGCTTGTTGCAAATTCAATTGAAATTGCATGTTCTAATCAATGCCATAGAAATATTTCTAAGTGTGAAATATTTACGTGTGTTTTCAGCAGACATAAAATGCACAAATCCTGTTGGTGTGGCAACTTTATAGGAGCATTGTGTTGAATAACAGATGGCTTTGGGCTGTAATCATTTCCATGACTGGTTAATACACCCTTTTATATAGCACAACAAAATTAAACAGGAATATCAAGGTTCGGGTGTTTTGTTTTTATTGTTATAGTAATAGAGGTTGGATTGCAGTTTGGGAGTGGATACAGACGGGAAGGAGGGTGGAGCACAAGGCTTAGTGACTGGAGTAGGAAGGTCCCTCCCTTATGGATGACATCAGAATACACGGCACATGTGCAAACACTGTACAAAGAAATTCCATATGAATTTTTGGGCCTCCAGTGAAAACAAAAGGAGTGTGTTGCAGGTTTTGTCACGTGTGTCCTTATTAGTATTTGGCCGTGATAAAGACATTCTGTAATGCTTTGTTTTGTTGTATTAGGTTTTATGCAAAGCTGCTACAGAGCCTGATGGATTGTGATGAGGACACTGTGGACCGTGTTAGGACCAGCATGGTGTCACGGCTGGGCCCAGAGATGACCATGCTTATTCAGCTGCTGCAGAACAAGCCCTGCCCATCCACTGCTGTGGCTGCAGCTGCCTCCATTCCAACCGGAGTGGAGGGCCGTGGGAGCTGGCGCTGGTCCATGGGTGCCCATATGTACAAGATCCAGCCTAATCTGCGAAACAGAGACTCTGCCAGTCATTTTGGCAAAAAGCGCTCTGGCAGTGACAGCTCCTAATTTCCACTGAAATTCAGAAACTCCACACAAAAATGAATGCTCCTCTATTCCCTTGGGGTGAAAGATCCCTCCAGTTGAGGGGAAGTTAAAAAAAGTAAGCACCTCCAGGGAATGCCGGACCGTCCATAGAATTGATATAAGAATGTGATTGTTGCTATGTTGTATATCTACACCTAGGCTTGAGAGAATCCCTCCATCCATATACTATTTTCCAAGGTGTCCACTCACATTTAGTGTTGAACATATGGCTGTTGCATCTGTTCACTCCTCCTCTTCCCTCCGACAGAGATGAATCCTTAAGAAGTCTTTTGATGCCAAACTGAAAAAAAAGAAAAAAAGAAGACAAACAGCCATACTGCTACCAATTCTTGAGCACAAGTCTATACTTTAAAAGACAAAAACACAATCACCTAAACTTGACATTTGTAGAGATTAGTTGTCCGATTATTATTTATTCACCGATAGAAATGAGATATTATTGGTATTTGTATCTAATATTTCAGTGATGAGAGGAGTTATATTGTGAGCATGAGATGTGGAAGTAAGTTTCATATCTATTTTCTGACACTATTACTCGTAAATGTACTGTAAACTAAGTAATCTTAGACAGCCATAGCCAGCCCTCTAAAATGAGTGCTCATAAGGAGTGAGGTCTGTAGAGGTTTCAGGATAACCTTCATGAGGCTACCTTAAACTGACCAAAAAACTTCAAACTGCCCTGAATGCTATTCATGAAGAACCAAAATTGTGTATATCTATATCATTTATAGTTGTTTACTTTCTTTTCTGGTTGCAGATATAGCCATGTTCATTAACAGAAAAGTGTTTTCAAATTATCACCTGAGAAATGGCCAGGTCTGTCCATCAGAAAAAAAAAAAGTTCATTTTGCATATTACAGCATGTAAGACTGTGGAGCTCTGCAGTATAAGTGGGACCATGTTTAGTGGAATTTTGTTTCCATGTTCCTTACTGAGTGTGAAGCAGTAGTGTATGTGCAGTAGCCGATTAGCATGTTCACCGATTAGACTGAGTGGAGCCAAAGTGTTGGACTGACGATCATTTGTCTGAGTCGAATAAGGCGACATACACACTTGCCGCCATTATCATGATTCAGAATGACTATTTAAAAAAAAAGCCTTGTTGGAATGATATTTATTTTCCTACTATATTATTTAATGTTTTATTTTAATGCATTACTGTAGTTTGAAATTAGTTTAGAGGTTTTAAAAACAGTTCAGTCACGGCTCCGATTTGAACACGAGCTTGATGCCAAAAAAAAGAGGAAAAACAAGAAAACGTGAGCTAACACTCTGTTGACTGAATGGGACCCATGTCATGACTCTGTGCTGGCCATAGGGGAACGAAGTTGGTCATTCATGTCAGGTGATCTTCTTTATGGGTGTTGTGAGGGACCACAAATAAACAGGATAGTTTAATTTTGACACAATTTCTGTTCTTAAAAATGGTGGTCATTGGAGCTGCTACATGCAGATGTTCAGTGCTGGGAGTTTGTGCACATCTATTAAAAACTGAATCAGTCTAACCTATAGCCCTGTCGATACTGAATTTCCGGCCAAAATTATAATTATTGGGCATAAGAAATCCAAAATATCAACCGAAGGTCTCTATATTCTTTCTGTGTTCATTTACAGTCAGCAAATGTACTTGAAATATCAATATATGTAGTCAGGATGCTAAATTACCCACTCCAGAGTTTGATATTTGTCAATTATGGCATTGATGTACAGCATTTTAGTGTTGTTATTGCAGAGCTGATTTCAACACGATGCAATGGAGTAGTTTGCAGATCAACATACAGTGAGGTGATCATATGTTCTATTTTTAGATTATTGATCTGTACTATATTAGGGCTGTCAAATAATACATTTGCTTCATGACAAATAGTCTTGGAAATCCAGTAGTTTATTATGATGTTATAGTCACATGTTTACAACTCCATTATTTTATAATTCGAGGAAGTTATAAGGCCTATATGAAAAATATAAAATTATTCTTATCTTAACTCTTGTTTAAATGAGTCTTGAACAAAGATGAAAATGTTAACAATTTATACGTTTTCTAAACCATCTGCAGATGATCAGCGAGCATCCATGTTGAGGACTAAGGCTGCATTCATAGGATTGAATAGCACAAAATTAAAAGAGGATCTAAAAGAATTGAAAGGTTATACTCCGACTATTATCGCATTGTGATTACTTTGTTTTAAAATTTCACAGCCCTGATATATGTACGTACAGTAAGACAGTCAAGTTACGGGTTTATTAACGCATTGCTTGGGTTCATTACAAACATAGTTTTTTGCTAAACACAGTGAGGCAAACATCAGCATCACGTACCTTCTCTGGGAAGGTCTGCAATACTTTGCGGTGCTTCTTCTTGCAGTAATTGACAAAGAGTTTATGTAGATGCATTAAAAATTGAACAGTTAGATAAGTAAAGACACGGGAAATACAATGTCACACCTCAAAAAAGTAGGTTCTCTCTCTTTCACAGCAGTGTCCCAGTGGCATCGTTGCAATGTGCAGTAGAATGTACCCATGCTGTATATGAACAGTTTTAATGAATAATAAAGAGACCATTAATGAATTCAGTCAACCTCAACAGAACCCTTGATATAAGGTTTACAACTTTCCAACACTTGGTTCACTTTGTGCCAAAACCAAGCAGGATGGCTCTTCTGTCCAGTCACAGGCATAGAGCAAGAATACTCAGTGAAAAGACTGTCCTGCTCAGAGCTCTGTTGCTTTGTGTTGCTTTGTCATAAGTTTAGATGAAATAATGCTCAGGCCTAAAATCTGCTTCAGGACACTCGGTAGCCTTTGTTAGTTTGCATGCATTATAAGTCTAGTCTTTTATTTTTTGATAATTATATGAGACAGCATGTCCCAAAAAATACACTGAAAATGAGGAAAATGTTGAAGCAATTTCTAACAATGATAAATCACAGTCAGTGCCACAAAATATTTTACAGTTACTCAATCCAACTCATTTACTTAGTTGACAATGAGTCAATGTGAAATATCTCTTGAGAGCAATTACTTATTTTGGTCATATAGAATTTCATTACTGAGTAGAATCTAGCTCCTTATCCCTAAAAATTTCCAGAAGAATGATGAAAATTCATGGGCGATTATTCAGATATCGTAGTCACAGTCACTGAGATGGGTCCTAATGCATGTCCTTGCATGACATCAGAGATGTTTTTGGACATTCTTATCAAAAACATAATCCGTAATCGAAATAATCAATCAAAAAAGGTAATTTTTGTGCACATTGCCATAAAAAAACTGCAGTACAGAGATAATGGTCTATCCAGTGCTTGTTTAGGTCCCTAAAAGAAAATTTCGGACCGAAAAAATAAATATTGGATTTCCTGCTTCTGAGATAGATTTTTATTCCAATTTGAGTAGAGAAATGAAAACAGAATTGAAACCAGTGCATTCTGAGAAAAAAAAGCAGATTTATATTTTGTTCTTGGATGATAAGCGAGATACTCACAGCAGACAAAGAGATCTTTATTTTTCCATGTCAATTCAAAAGCTATGTTAAGAATTCCAAACTATGCAATAATGTCACACAAGAAGGATTCACAGCAACACAGAAATTGACCTTTATTGCATTCAGTGCCAGCTGATGCTGTGTGAATTAAACCACAGCGTGTTTGCTCTCACACTGCACTTGGTGTGAAGGCATTGCTCGCCTAAACCCCTCTCCCTCTGTGGTTTTTGTGAACTGTTGATTCTTTTGCTTGGAGAATATCTTGATTCTAAAGGATGTTAAGAGCTATAGTCACTCTGTAGTATATGCTGGCCTTCTACTTTATGTTAAAATGCACTTTTTCCATCTTAACCACTATAAAGGGCATTGAAACATTTAGCACATGTTTAAAGGAAATATGTTTTATTTTAGCTGGTGAATGAAAAATCCATTCATGTTTTGCATTCTGAAGGGCCAGGGCTTCTTCATGAACTATTGATACATTTGTGTGCATCTCTTTTGTTCATGGGTAAAATCCAAACCCCAACAGCTGCTGCTAAACTGTTCCTTCCCTGTATGATGCTGTCCAGATGCCCGCCTCCTGTGGCCGCTCCAATCTCTCAGCAGTGACCTCAGCATCAACCCACAGTAACATTCTACATCCAAATGTGTCCCCATATTTATTTTCTACGAACATTCCTTGTGTCAAATATATTTGGCAAGGGCAAAGTGACTGTTTTCCTCACCAAGTCAAATACAATGGTAATTTCAGAGAATGTACCTGTATTCTGAACTGGACCCTTGGCACGCCCGTGTGATGTGACCCATGAAGACTATTTGGAAAAAGAACTAATGTAATGGGAGACAGCTTTCAGTTTTGTTTGTTTGATTACAGTCCTAGTGTATGGTGCTTAAGGTGGTACTAGAGGAGTGTTAAATTGACCTGTGGTGAGGTTTGCAAAACTGTTTCTCCAGCCAACATGTGAGTAAAGAGACTCCCTCACTTCTGGCACTTCATGGTACTCTTTCCTCTAAAGACTTGAAATAGATTGCTAAATATGCTAAAACAAAATCAAAATGCTTCAGTGACAGGTAAAGTTTATTTTGTATGCATATATAAGTGACAGTTATTTTACTATCTGATTCAAATCTTATTAAGGATTTAAGGAAATTACTGAAGTTTCTGAGATGCTATGTAACGCATGATTGACCCTTGTAAATGACTTGCACTTTAAAATATACCCACACTGTGTATATGTTTGGGTTTTTCCTCTGTACTGAGAAGTCATGAAAGATACAAATGCATCAATTGTGTGTCTTTTGCCAATCAGAAATAAAAGTATTTATCATATCTGGCATATGGTATGAAATATTCCTCTGTTTTTGTTTTTGCTTATTTTGAGGCTTAACCATCCACAGATTTGAATCTGTCTATCACTTTAATAAGCCCTTTAATGCTGACTCATGTTTTTTTCAAAGCTTTTTCAGACCAAAACTTGTGAAAAGAGAATAAAGTTTCAAATTCATCCTTTGGTGAAGAAACTCACATTGCAGAGACATAGGAACATTGTCTCCAAGGTTTCTGTAGGTCTAAAGGCTTTAAAACATAAAACATTTGCTTACAGCAGTAAATCAAAGTGCCACATGAAAATGCAATATAGCAAATCACCTTAATTTCATTGTATTGCACTTTACAATCACAACACAGCTTTTCTATTTCTATTTTAAATGTCCTATTGTTTGACTAAGAAGGGCTTTTCTTTAGTAATCCCCCAAATTACCATCCCACTTGAAAGTCAGTTGGACTCGTCACACTTTATATTTCATTAAAATCAGGGGCCTTTACATTTTCTGCTGTCAGCAACATGACAGATGAACACTGTTGATGAGATAATATAATCTACAACTTGGCAGCTCCTTGTCAACTTCAGCCAAAGTTTGCTGCATCACTCTTGCGACAGAGGACATTGCTGGAACACAATTTTTGCCACAAAAAGATAGAAATAAAATAAAAAATAATTAAATTATGAATTTAAAGAACCAAAAATGTTTACATTAACAACATTAATGATTTGAGAAAAACCTAAAAGTCCGAAAGTCTGAGATTCTTGAAATGTAATGCAACCATCATTATGTTCCTGGGGCACCCATTCCACTCATAGAAGTACTTGAGACTATGCCCAACAACTATTCTGCGGCAAACTTCAGAAATACTTTTTCCATAATTTTTTCAGCCCTGAATCAATCAGCAATGATAATCCCTTAAATTTACCTCACAACAAATTACACATGATTTCTTAAGACTTCTTCATTGTAACTGAATGAAAAACATGCAGCAATGCATATATGTAACATGCCTGGACTCACCCATTGTTGGCAGGTTAAAAAGCCAGAGTCAAACGGAAATGCTGTATCCAACAAACTGTGGTTCGAGACACAGATGGGTTCTGCTCCTGGATTTGGTGAAGCTAAATCCTGCAAAAACCTGCCTGACCCCACATCTTTCTTGCAAATGCCCATCTCCTGTCAGCATGATAGACAAATCAATCAGTGAATCAATCTGTGGGATATAAAACACCGCACAACTGCATTGTGGTGAAGGCTGAGAGATAGCTCCATGAAAAATATTAAAGTACACCATTATACGCTCTTTCCATGTGTAGTTTACCCGATGCCATGGCCAAGTTTTTGACAGCTTCAGCACAATACTCTTCAAAAACTATGTGTAGGACTTCTTCACTGTTGGAAAATCAAGTTGTGCAGCCAGACAACGCTTGTTCGACAGAGTGCTTTTGACTCATTCACTAGATAGGTAACTTGCATTTGGATACATTACTGTAAATGCCAAGCCATCTTTACCATCGAAATTATTACGGCTGCCATTTTAGATAGATCGTCATCCCTGAGCCTTTTCACCTATTCCATCTTTAACAGGAACTGAAGTTCATCTTAAGAAATGTTGCTGTTTTTTATCACTTCAATGGCTGCTATTGTAAATGAAGTTACATAAGATCCAGCCTTTTGATTAATATCTACATTTACCAGCCTCCTAAAATAAAGTATGTGTGTGTGTAAATGTGTGCGTGTGTGTGCATTTGTGTGCGTGTGTGTGTGTGTGTGTGTGTGTGTGTGTGTGTGTGTGTGTGTGTGTGTGTGTGTGTGTGCAGGGGGGGTTCATTTTTAAGGATACAACTTTCCCCTAAATGGCCATTTAGATATTCATGGTTCCGAAAAATCCACTCCTGGGCCAGAAAGGTTTCAGATTTTCCAAAGCATAGAAATTTAGATAATTCAGTAATTGAATACATATGGAGTCCCATGAGATCAGACACACTCGAGACAAAATCCTATCTGATATGCTTTAAAACCACCCAATTCTTCCACCTCGATGGAATTTTCCCCTCATTAAAAAGCTATATTACTAAATGATAAATTACAGGGATTTCTGCAGTTGGGATTCAGTTAAACTTCTGTTAATTAGTTCAAAATAAACCCACTATAATAATGATGAGCGTGGTAGCCCATCTTGTGTGGATTATGACCCTCTGCATGAACTATCACTTGACTAAGAGTGTTAAATGTCCCTCATAGTGGCTCTGTGGTCAAGATTCACTAGAAATACGGACATTCACAAAGCTCCATTCTTGACCTCTACTTTTGTTTATATACTACCACTCATTATGGTCATAATAAAAAAAGTCAAAATCGCTAATTTTTTCTTCCTTTATTTAGATTATTGTGATGCTGACTTCTCTTCCTTTACACAGGAAATACGATAACGCTCAGGACACTTAAGACGCTAGAGAAAAAATAACAATGTAGCGAAATAACATCACTGACTCCCAATCAATTTTAAAATAGATTTTTTATAATCATTTTTAATGTCTAAGTTCTTCCAGAATGTAAACACTGTCCACATGTCACAAAGAGACACACAACTGTTCACTGTTACATTTTTCGTTTTTCTTCTTCTTCTTCTTCTTCTTCTTCACTGGACAAGCGGGCCGGTGACCTCCAATGGAGGATTGTGCACGGCGCCATAGCCACCAACACCTACAGGGCACGTTTTGAGCCTGAGGTGATGGGGGACTGTTTGTTTTGTTCACGCCCAGAAACATTGCCTCATTTGTTTGTCGAATGCCCCAGGTTGCTGTCATTGTTTACTTTCTTGCAGGGTTTGTTTTTAGGTTTGGGGGTTCCCTTTACTTTGTACTTGTTTATTTTCGGCCCAGATTATTCGAAGACCAAGAAGAAAATATCTCTCATGCTGAACCTTTTGTTGGGCTCAGCTAAATTGGCCATATGGCTGACCCAAAAAACGAAGGCCCGAAATGAAGGGGATGTGAGTTCAGTGTCAGTTTTGAAAGCACTAATTAAGACTCGCCTAAAAGTGGAGTTCAATTTATTTTTGTTAACCGGCAACTTGGGGGAATTCATTTCTACCTGGGCAGTAGGAGGCATTTTGTGTTCTGTCAACAGCCATGACCAGTTCATTTTCCCATTCTAAGTTGATCTCCTTCCACTGAGAAGTATTGAGTGTCGTTATGTGTTCTCTCTGAATGTATGGCCAACCAAACCCCAACGTTTCATTAAAATGAATTTTTAAACTCAAAAACTCTTCTTCTTCTTCTTCTTCTTCTTCTTCTTCTTCTTCTTCTTCTTCTTCTTCTTCTTCTTCTTCTTCTTCTTCTTCGTCGTCGTCGTCTTATTATTATTATTATTATTATTATTATTATTATTATTATTATTATTATTATTATTATTATTATTATTATTATTATTATTATTATCACCATCATCTTTATTCATCCATCCATTCATTCTCTATACCACTTATCCTGTACTTAGGGTTGCTAGAGCCTGTCCCAGCAGTCATTATTATTTTCATTCTATTTGTTATTATTATTACTACGACTATACTACATATATAAAAATGCATACCTAGGTCTTGATGATTGGCAAAATTCGCCAAGTTGTTTTGAAAATGGAAAGCATGTACACAATGATGTCTTATCACAGTCAATTAATTTGCACTAAATGCCTTTTTGGCAGCTTGGCACCTTTGGATGTTCCTCCGATTAAAAGGTTGGCAGTTAAATTCCCACCTCCTCCTGACTGCATGCGGAAGTATCTTTGGGCAAGACACTGAAAACCTAGTTCCCCCAACAATCTGGTTAGCGCCTTACATAGCATCTCTGCCACCATTCCTTGTGTGTGTGTGTGTGTGAATGGGTGAATGTGATCCAGTGTAAAGGGCTTTGAAACTGCAAGGTGATGAAAGCGCTGTCTAAGTGGAGACCATTTACTCTGCTCTTACTATGTATGAGTCATCACTTTTCCATAAAGAAAGATTGTGATTTCACTTTGGACCACTTTTAGATGAATGATAAAGAAACTGCTATGTTAGAGACAGCATATTTCATTGCTATGTTTGGCAGCTTCCTCTCAGAGCTCTGTGTATGTGACAAACCAGCAGGACCTACAAAAAAAGATCTACTGAAAATGAACTTTCTTAAACTTGAGTACAAACGAGCTGAAGCTGCAAAGTGCCTGTTTGGTTTGAGGGCCTGAGGAAAAGAGGGAGCAGAACGCAAGAGGTTCCGTGGATGCTAATCTCAGTCAGAGGCAGATATAATTTCATGCCTATTTAGAGATGAGTCCTGAAGGGCTTTCTCATCAGCAGCTCTCAAGTCTCATGGATAGGTGATGCAGCAGCTCCGCACACAAATTCTATCATCTCCAACTTTAAAGAGACATCATTCTTCACTCATTAATTCATTTGCGAGTTCTGACACATGAAGAAAATTCAGGAATTTTCTCTGTATTGAAATTTTTGAATTTTGTCTCTCACCGCATCTTTGTGGCCTGTAACAAAGCTGCAGCTACATTGTGGGCAACTTTTACAAGCAATTGGGATGGAATTACTGCTTTCAACACACGGAACCATCTCGTTGCCAGGAAAAATTTGAACTGATTTTTTGACCCTGCCTATTCACTGTTGCCTGTTGCTTGGACTCCTGCCGAGTGTATCACCACCCTGAGAGTCGCAACCGGAGGGATAGATGAATAACGACGAAGTGGAACATCATTATGCAGATGCAATTCATACCATCTGCTTGTGTTTTTCTTTTTTTTATTCAATCATGCTGCTTTTAAAGCTGAAATTGAACAACCTCTCCATTTGTGCTGTCAGATACAACATACTACATGTGAAAACTTCAGCTTCACGGTGATGTGGAATGAAGCTTCAGCACAAGCACACCTGGCTGCAAGAATCAGTGTCATTCATATATCAGCAATGACTGCATGCTTTTACTGCACGGACAAGCACGTACTGCAAGCACAGTGCTCTCATTTTTGCAGTAGGATAATGGAAAGAGCAGACCCAGCTGATAGTATAATCCTTCAATTTGGTTTTAGAAGATGGGGAGATGAAAAACATTAACCTCGAGTAACAGTTGATCAATCTCTGAGGAAGAAAACAGTGACTCCACAGTGCTAACAGCTATTGCAGTTTGATGGGGCTCAAGTGAACAATGCACTGCAGTTAGTGTGGTACTGCAAATTGTCTCTGCCCTCCCCCAGTGTGTTACATATTAATTATGTCCCTCTCTTTTCCATGAAACTTGTGGCATATTCATCAGGAGTGTGACAAATTAGATGTGCAGTGAAATTGAATATGACTGAGAGCAATGAAAGATTAGATCCCCTCCAGTCTTACCAGCTATCACTATTCCCTCATTTCCGTGGGGAAATACCAATGGATGGCAAGAAAATTAGACCAAATATTACTGAAGAAAGGGCTAGAATGGAAGAGAAAGGAAATGAAACAAGTAATTTCTATTCATATCTATTTGCATGTTATGGTCCTGGTATTTGTTCAACCCTTACTCTAAGACTTTTGCAGCCCTAATAATATTTCAATAGGTTATATGTATGTGACATTACTGCAGCTGATGTTTGTATACATTTGTGCACAAAGTAACTTAACTGATCAAACTGATGGGAATATCTGAGCTTTATATCCAGAGGCATTAAAAAGGCCCTGAATGCTCTCAAATGTATTTGTTTTTGCACATATTAGTGTGTATGCATGCTTGCATGTATTATGCATATATGCATATGAAGATGTCTGTGTGTGTGTATGTGTGTATGTGTGTGAGTGTGTGTGTGTGTGTGTGTGTGTAGGGTGAAGGATATAATACATGCTGTGACATTTATAAATTGTAGCAATTCCTCTAGATACAAGCGCAGATTAATTCTTCATGTCTGTCCTTAAAAAAAGTAAAGAGCAGTAGAGACACCTAGTGGCTGGAAGGAGAACATTACACAGAGAGGAATCTGTAATTTTATATAAACCCCAAAGTAAACCAGTGGACACTGGATGATTTTGAAATTGTTTTTTTTTTTCTGATGTCATAATCTTTTGGTGGTGTCATAAACCGATTTCATAATATGAGCATCGTTTCTGTCTTATGACAACCACCATGGCTTGGGTGTGATGTCATTACACTGATGTTTGCACAAGTTAACTGTCATGTGAGGAAAACATAACATATTGGTGCACAAGAGATTACATTGTTATTACATTAAACATTATTTTCTGATTATTCCTTTGCAAGAACAAGTTAATGGTCTTGTCCCCGTAAGAAAACAATTATTATGTTTATACCACAAGCGATTTACTTTTTTAAAATTTTTCCTTTGGGAATTTAGTTGGGATTATTTCAATATTAATTTTGCAGGTTGGGTTAAGAACATCTCACCTTGATAGAAAAATACAGTGGACAAAATATGGATTAATAAACTGAATGAAATGTTTATATCACTGTTTGAGCTACCTAACTGATCCCTGTTTATTATATCTCTGTTGTTTCCCATGTAGTAAAAACATAATGTGTTTCGGGCTCACGTTTCCTGGACTCTAGTTGTTCCAAACAGTCCAACTTTGAACACTGAATTACTGAAAAAGGAACTCTGTTTAATTGCTTCAACATTTTAAGAAGTATTTTTTCAAGTAGTTATATTTTAAAGCATGGACCTCTATTTCACCTAAACACAAGCGCTTACACGTTCAAATATTTATTAGAACTACAAAATATTTTTTGTCCAATTGCATTTATCCAGGACTAAATTGTTATTCTGAAAGCAGAGATTGTTCTTGTGTGGTGGAAACCTTCTAAACAGCAACAAGGAAAATAGTTTCTGAACTTGGGTCTGTAAAACTGCCGGTTTAATATCAGAGGTCAGCAGTATCAGGAGTTTTGGTTAGGTTGTTTTTTTTGATCGTGGACACCTGCTGATATTGGGTGGTATTTCCTCTGTGTGTATTAACCACATGAGTGACTGCAACGAAAGTATTATGTATCCTGTGACAAGTGAATGAGTCAGTTGCTGAAAGTTCATTCTCCTTAAGAGAGGAGTCAGTGTCCCTCAACATTCAGCAAGTATAGCGTGCAACACATTCACGACAGGAAGGCCTGCTTCAATTTCACCCAGAAAAGCTAAAACTGTCTCTTCTTTCAGGTGCCATCAGCCTTCTATTTATCTGTATGATGAATTAGGGGTATTCTCTTGTAGAACTGTACTTTCGTCTTATGTTACACTGAGGGGACACATGGTGGAAAAGGAAAGGCTCCAATTTGAATGAGTAGGAGTTGCAGAAATTCAGCCAGGGATTGCTTGAAGCCGTCAGATGACACTGCTGCTGCAATTAAGCAATTTACCCGTCAAATTGGACACTGTGAAAATACCACAATGTCAAACCATTCAAAGATGACTTCCAACAGTCTTTTCACCACTGCTTTTGAAGATCAGGTTTCATGGTTAGTCAGCAAAGGTGTGATCTCTGTCAATCTCAAACAGCAAATCAGTGGATACAGGTTCTTATGAACACACACACAAACCAATATATATATGTATATGACTGTGTGCATGTATGTATGTGTGTGTGAAAGCATGAGGATTTTTTACTATAAAGATATAGATCATGTACCTGTGCATGCATACATACACACATAAATACAATACATCTGGCCATCTGATCAGCAGTGTGTCCAATCTCAGTTTGGTAATCCAGAACTAGAAGTGGTGTTAGAATAATTGGATTTTTATTTTGTTTCAATTAAGCTGAAACAGAAAAAACACATCTTATTTACAAGTATTTTTTTCCCCTCTAGGGAAACCTTAACGCCTTTCATTTCAAATAAAGATGCAAATTCTAATGTCACTTTTATTGAACACAATTCTGTGTTCAAACACAATTCAAACTGCTTTACCTAATTGCAAAACAAAAATAGGGATATGCAAAAATAAACAGCAATGTGGGTGTGTCATCAAAAAGCAAAAATGGTTACAAAGGACGTAACCATGCAAAACTACAACCAAAAGCTACACCTTATGATGAAAAAAAATCAATGCAATGTAGCTTAAAAATCTTAAGATATCAAATCAATTAATACCATCATAGATTTCTCAGTTTTTGCTTGACTGACATTCCATCGACCTAAAGGGTTGCTGGTATCCATTAAAAGGGAAAAATCATCAGCTCCATTCCCATGTTTTGTACTTGATTTTGGATTGCAGGATGAGATTTAGACTTCAAACAAAAAAAAAATTAACTCCAATTTCTTATATAGTTTGAACTATATACACAGTTAGGTTGAACTCTATATACTTTGATATGTACAAAACCTTGTATCCATTGATTGCAGTTTCAGAATTAACACTGTTGAACAGGGATGTGACCATTTATACAGTAGTAATTTCTTGGTAAGGGGTCATGATGTCGTAGTGGTTTGTGCTGTTGCTTGTAAGGTCCCTGGCTCAATTCCAATCGGGGCCATGATCTCGTGTGTGGGTTTCCTCTGGGTACTCTGGTTTGCTTCAACAGTACAAAAGCATGCAGCAGATCTACTGGGGACTCCAATTGCCAAGATGGTTGAATGAGGGAGTGAATGGTTGTTTGTCTCTGCATGTGGCTCTGACTGACAGGCAAACGCTCCAGGGTGAACCCCGCTCTCAACCATTGACAGCAGGTATGGGCTCCAGCAGCCCAGTGACCCTGAGTGCAGGATAAGCGGTATAGAGAACGAATGATTAGATGTTTGTTTAATCATATTGCATTGTTTGTATTATTTGGCTAATTTTATTTTCGATTAACTAAGAAATGCAACTTGAAAAAAAATGCAAAGTATTTGTCTAAACTTTTATTATCACTAATGTCATCATAAAGCATTGTTTTTAAAATAGAAGTGCCCCTAACAGTCCAATGCAACGATCTAAATTACCTTTAAAAAATCCATCAGTGATGTATTTCTGCAGTAAAGCCAGTCTTTTTTTCTCAACTGGCATTTTTATGATCCAAGTTTCTCATGGGTATATAACATTACTCGATTTTATGCTCAAGAAAATTTTAGACTAATTTTGACGCTGCTTCCTCCAACTCTAAGCTCAACTGCAGATGGAAATCATTTTTAGACTCTTTGGTTAAAGCTAAGAAACGAGGACCCCTAGCGGTCATAGTGGTACAGTTCAAGTGGGTTCAGCCTGAACCGCGGGAGCTCTGAGGTCGAAGAAGTGATGTTTAGCAAACCACAGATTTAAAATCACTTAGAACCTAAAAATACCATTTAAAAACAGCATAATCTTACGATCTAATAGTCTGGCAGGCGTTTTGCTTCTTGCTAGCGTTTCTGGCTCCCTCCTGATATCCATGCCTCGTATTAGACTGTAGGGGTTATGTATGAGAGTTTTTCTCTGATTCCAGAGACATGTAAAAGTTGCCAGCAGGAATGTATCATGATCTGAATTAAGTAATCAGTCAGATGAATGAAGGTTTCGTCAGTTCTATGAGTCATTTGCTAAGTTATTTGGGGGCGCGGGCACAATTAGTGTTAGAATGGCTGCAGCAGCCCCCAGCGCTGCAATCAGTAGTTAAATGCTTCAGAGCTACATGTGTCTTTGCTTGAGATTTGGTGCAAACAAATGAGAGAGTAAAGCTGACTTGTACAGAGGAAATGTTTAATCTGCCCTGGCGGCCCAAGACAGGAGCACTGCTGACCAAATGCAGCTCTGACTTCTTATGAACGGTATATAGTTCCGTTTTCCACTATTCAATTAAGATTCCATTTAAAAGACCACATCAGTCTGAGTGACTGCTGATGTTGCAACACCTCTGAGAATGTTGTAGAATTAGAAGTTATAAATTCGAACAAATGTAAACCAACAGAGACTAACAACTTGGATCAGATTTCAGTCAATAAATTCCTCTTCTTATTTCTCCTACTTTAGCAGGAAAAGTATGATACTTCATGAAATTATTAGGAAGAATTTGACAACATTCATACACAACTTTTCTTTGTTTGAATATTTTTAAAAACTGGATAACTCGAGCACCACAAGTTACAATGTTTCTTCTCAGTGGTCTGAGACAAGATGGGCTGCCGAAGGCGCAACTAAACCTAGATAAAAGGTGGCGTTGAGAGATGAGGGGGTTCTGTTTATGTGCTGAGCCCCAAAATGCTGAGCTTCAATCCTCTAGGACAAAACATCTTTTTTTTTTTAACTCAGTCAAAAGTGTAATCTCTCCACTAAATTGCTAGTAAAGGACTTGCATTTCGGGGGCTCCAGCTTTCCAAAACAAAGGATCCATCAGCGATGTCATGGAAGTGCCGTGAAGCCGCGGCGCAGGGATGCCCCCACCCCCCAACCCCAACCCCCCAGTCTCGCTCGCGTCTCCTCCTCAGTCATGCGTCGCGGGCTGGCGCCGCGTCCACAACAGCAGGTGTAAAGTTACTGTTTGTTGTGGCCTGGGAAACACCAATAATGAGTCTGCACAACAATGTTGAGGGTAAGAAGCTGTTCAACATCACTTCTCAACCCCCGCCCCCCCCTCACTTCAACTCCCGAGGACCCGTCGACTGGAATATTTACAACTTGTAGGTCGAGTTTCGGTTTCACTTCTTGCATCTCAGCACATCCCTTTTTTCCCCCCCAATATGTTCTCATTGATGCTCCTCAAGAGCGCATCCATTTTTGGGGCAGGAACTTGCAGAAGTTTATTTGAAATCTCTCCCCAATTACTGGAGTTAATTACCCACCCACCCAACACACACACACACACACACACACGCGTGCGCGCACGCGCGCGCGCACACACGCACACAAATATACATGCACCATGCCACCCCCACTCCAGAAACTTTGAAGGGTGGATGTGATGATGGGTGTCCGAGTGAAAGGTGAGAGGAAGAGGTGCTGCAGGCTGGGTGTCAGTCAGTATTTTCCTTTTTTGGGTGGGAGAGGGGGTGCATATAAAGCTGAACGGGATCTTTCCTGCAGCAGCAGCAACAGCAGCGGTAGCAGCAGCATCGTGGAATCACGCATAGCCACGCAGAGCCTCCTGACACGTGGGATGAATCCCAGCTCCTCCAGCAACACATCCTTTTCAGTCAAAGATATTCTGCGGCTTGAGCAGCAGCATGACTTTGACAGTGACTTGTTGACGACCAGCCCACTTGTTCTCATGCATCTGCATCACACGCATCACACGCACGACGCGTTCCGGACCGACGGCTTGTGTGACTGGCGGGCAGAGGCCTG
>CAAKHD010013346.1:109307-182117 GCA_901007705.1 Fistularia tabacaria | reverse complement strand
ATGCCTGACAAACCCTTTTCGGTTTTAAAACATAAAATGAGATGGGGGGGGGGGGTGTTGTTTTTTTTGGGGGGTGGGGTGTGGGGGGGGGGGGGGGGGGGGGGGGCACAGCCTCGGTTATTGCTGTTCTTTAGAGTAAAAATGTGAAAAAAAACACTAGAAGCTAAGATACAATTACAATGCATATAATAATAAATAAATAAAATAATTAAATACAATTCTCAGTCTTAATTCAGTAGCCTGGTATCTTCCAGGTCACTATCAGGTTTTATATTTGCTTTTCAGTTGAATTATAGGTTTCGTCAACCTTACCAAATACAATTTGTCTGTTTACACTGCCCTCTTATTGTTTAACTGAGAAAAGTAGCTTTTCTATGTATAGGCTATAAATTGACTTTCTCAATGCAAGATATGTGCAGTAATCGATCTAAATAGTTTTGAATAGTTCATATGCAAGGTTATGTTGGCTGAAGATTTCAATTCCAGCCTGTGAGGGGGAGGGGATGATATTTAAAATAAAAGAAGAGAAAATCCACAAGATTTCCGTCCCTATCAATAAAATTCATAAATAAATAAATAAATACAAAAACCCTAAGTATGAATAAAAAACATGCATAAAATGTGAGGAAATGTGCTTTCAATCAAACCTGCTGTTCAGAAAAGACAGTGAAAAAAACGATCACAGTAAACGCTGATTTGCCGTGGAATTCATCAATTTTTTTTTAAATGCATTCATAATTCTAATGCAATTGTACATGCAATTTCATTTTAGTTGAATAAGTTAGAAAAATTAAAAAAAAAAAAAAGCCCGTTAACGATGTTGAAATTAATGCTTTCAATAAATGCACTTTGAACTTATTCCAAGTTAAGCTGTTGACTATAAACTAAAACTGTGCTGTAAATAGAATTCTTATTTCTATTTCTTTATTCATTTTATGTTTTTCCTTCTTGGTTTGCAGGGAGTGACGGTTCCTCTGCTGATCCCCATGCGCGCATGGCGCGCCGGAAGCCGCGTGTCCTCTTCTCCCGCTCGCAGGTGTCCGTGCTGGAGCGGCGCTTCCGGCAGCAGAGGTACCTTTCGGCCCCGGAGAGGGAACAGCTGGCCCCTGTCATCAAACTCACATCCACGCAAATCAAAATCTGGTTCCAGAATCGGAGGTACAAATTCAAGCGGCAGAGGCAAGACCGGTCCCTGGAGATTGTGGGGTTCCCGCCCGCGCCTAGGAGGGTGGCGGTGCCCGTGCTGGTCAGGGACGGGAGGCCGTGCGGCGCCGGGGCCCGCCTGCCGCCGTGCGGTGCGATGGCAGATTATAATCCCGCGTTTGGACATGGAAACGGCAGCGTGTCCGGATGTGGTTACCTCGGCGTGTCCAGCCGTTTCCATGGCAACATAGAGGGACGTTTTATTTCCTCGGAGGCGGCAGGAAGCTGGAGGGGACAAATATACTCCGGCCGAGGGTCCGACGAAGAGGACCTACATCTGCGATATGTGTTATGAATAAAATGCTCCTTAATTCATGTTCAGCTTTGCGTTTATTTCGAGACGTCTTCTATATTTAGGACAAATTCTCTTCCAGATGAAGGACAAACGTGTGTGTAGACAGTACTCAAACGCCTGCGCACTTGGACGGTCTTTTTCAGAATCAGAATCGCTTTATTGATTCCAAAGGGGAAATTGCTTTTTGATGCAGTAGCTCCTACTCGAGAGTGCAAGATGAAATAAGTGTCATTATACATAAATAATTATAATAATACCAAAATCTTATGGTATTATTATTATTATTTTTGTTATTATTATTATTATTATTATTATTATTGTGCACAATGCTGAAAGTTGTCATATAACCATGACCGCTAACGTAAAGATCCTAATAGGTAGGCAACATAAATAGTAACTATTAGGCGCATTTATCATGTTATGAAGTCATCTGTTTTCGCACAACGTTGGTTAACTATTTCCGCTATAGAAGTTTGTTTTTGAATACCTCTCACCAGACAGGAATGCTTATATTATATTATATTATATTATATTATATTATATTATATTATATTATATTATATTATATTATATTATATTATATTATATTATATTATATTATATTATATTATATTATATTATATTATATTATATTGGAGCTCCAACCCCCATGAATTATGGGATGCAGGGAATCTGAGCAAGACACTCGGCCCGACGTTGTCTCTTTCACAAACCTCAGATAAGGCCGGGGAGCCCGTTCCAGTACTTTGCTCGGTAAACAAAGCCGCAGACACGGCGACTCTTCGGCTCGGTCGAACCCGCAACCATCGATCAGCTGACATGAGCCGAATCATGTGACCGGCGCTGAACCTCTCACTTCCAGCTGGTCATTCGATCGGTCATCGTTCTGCTGGTCAAAATACGACGCGGAGAGTGAAATAAATGAACAAACAAATAAATAAATTGACAGAAAAATTGCTAAATAAACAATAAAATAATGAAAGACATAAAACGTTGTGAAGTTTTGTGTATTTTGGGGTGTTTCAAAATGACTTCATATTTGATTATTACCAATGCGGGGGGTGGATGGGGGATTGGGGGGGTGTCTCTGGGAGGAGGAGGTGGAGGTGGAGAAAGCCACTGTGCATCTCTACTCTGATAACAACTAAGCTGTAGACAGAGAGGAGACATTAGACACTTGAAGGCATCAGATAATACAAGCTCCCTCTAACCCCCAACCCCCACCACAACCCCCCATGGTTGGTGTCCACACAGAAGCCAGTGATTTACAACTGACTGATTCTTATCTGCCCTTCCCTTCATTGCCCAGTTTTTGAAAAGAGCGCACAATCAATTGCATTTTACCTCCATAAATGTATTATTACAGCTCAAAGAGAAGCCATACAAAACAAACAAAAAACTACAACCAAACATGAACAGAGTGGACAGAACTCATCCAAATACAGGCGGGCAAAGCATCCAGAGGGGAAAAAAAACAAGCAATAGTATTAAAGCATAATCTTGTATTTGAGTATTCCATTCACAAACACACATACAGAGAGAAAGAGAGAGTAAGAGAGAGAGAGAGAGAGAGAGAGAGAGAGAGAGAGAGAGAGGTGGGTGGGGGGGCAAATTCCTCAAATGAAGGTTCTTGATTACAAAGTCTTGATTCACTTTTCATGAGGCTCAGCCTACAGATGACGTGAGTCTAACCATTCTGGTTTAAGGTCTAAACTCATAATTTGGTATAACACCATCTATTTTATCTGTATAAAACATCCCTCTCATATGCCCATAAGTGTGATAATGTATTTGTTTTTAATTCATTGTTGTTGAGTTCACCATTGGAACTGGGAAGACGTCAATTGTGTTTTGAGATTCATAAAGATGAGTCTGTAACATAATGACAACACATCATGATGTCATGTAATGAGATGATGTCATAAGTTCTTTTGTAACCTTTGATCACAGTCATTTTTGTTTAACATTTCTGCTTATGCGTGACTACAAGGCTCCCTCTAGTGGGGGTATGCAAGGGCTTTGTTTTTCTCACAGAGGCCCTTACAAGGCAGACGTTGATGCAACGCCTCCATGGATATGATCTAAACTCACACCTAAGACAGTTTAGTTCAAAGAGATAATTTGACTTGTTATCAGTACAAACTCCGTGTAGTTTGGTGATTTCCACTTGGGCCCAATAATTGGGATTGTCAGGTTTGGATCCCCAGTGGGTATCAGAGTGTTTTCTCACAAATTACTTCAGCTTGAACACACCGTAGTGTGCTGGAGCTTAACTTCAAGCTGTTCTTAGAGGCACCCACCAAATCTCTTTGCTGACTCAGTTATTTCATTATCTTATAAATGTTATATCAGTGACCCCTGACCGCTGCACCACTGGAATCCTGTTAACATCACTTTCTCACCCGAGCAAAGCACAGACACCGCGTGACTTAGCCTTAAATCTACATTTTTTTCAACTAAAGATAAAGTAGAATTGCTGACGCAGCTTAATGAATCATCAAATATCCCTCGATCCATGAATATTTTGACTCACTGCATGCAAGCAGCCTCCTCTCATCCTGTTCACACCCTATGCATAAAAGTGTTTTCAAAATAAAATGTGTCCTGGCTACTGATCAGAGACATGACATTACACCCTGCACAGAGAGTAAACCTTGTGCAACAATCCAAGTGTACTAACCTAACATTTGATGTACAACAAATACTAGTCAGACAGACATACTGTTACAATAGAACCTTGCTACTCATTGCAAGACAAAGACTTAGCAGGAAAACAACAGAAGATTGATGGCATAACAGCTTGCTGTGGCTCAAAGAAAACACATTTTACCTGTTGTGGAAGACAAATGACTGAAAGATCAGGGGTGCTACTATGTCACTTCAGATGCGTAACTATGCGGTTGAGCATCTTGGGGTGAATGCTTGAAATGCAATAAACAGAGAGGAAATGTCATTGCTTTCAAAGCTATGAACAGTCATGTAGATAATCATGCAGATTGAGTGATATTGAGGAAAGGAAGTATGTATGTATGTAGGTCTGTAAATGTATGATAGCTCCACCCTCACTCTCAGCTCACAATGCTGACTTTGTTGTGCTTCAGTTATTGAGTGACAACGTGCATTTCCTTTTTTAGTGAATAGAACACTTTTGTTGCAGACCAAGCAGTGGTTTGCAGTCAGGTACCGGACAGGGCTGTATTTTGATGAGACACAGGTATGGTCATCTGTCAATTCTTTAGAGGACCTGGACCGTCTCTTTGATTTTGTTTCATTTGATGATAAGGTCTATGGCACATGTATGATGTGATGAAGTAACCACGTCTAGACTTTGGGATGAAGGCATTTTGTGCTTACCGTTCAACAAACTTTCACAGTCACAGTTCAAAGATATCATATAGGTAATCTTAATGCTGTGTTGACAAGACAGCAGCTGAGAAAACAGATTGCCTCTATAATTCTTGCACATGCATTAAATGATAACAATTAAAACACAAAACAAAACTCAGAACTTTACTCAGTTATGTTGGTCACTTTTAGCACCTTTCACACAATATTTAACTAGCCTGACAGACACATAAGCTATTGCACTTTAGAGCTCAGATAAGCAGCCACTGATCATGAGGGTGTGTGACGGCTTGGTGCTGTGGGAATCGGTAGAGGCTGGGGGCATCTTGAGGGTGACTCTTTCCATCCTGAAATTCAGGCTTTTCCAAATGAAGCATGAACGCCCAGAGGACTCAGCCACTGGCAGTAAATTACTCAACATGTGGTGATTGGTCAGACCAAAACAAAGCGCACAAAAGATAAACAGCGTCGAAAAATGACTGTCCATCCAGGAGCCGGTCTCAATGTGCCAAAGTCATTAGTGCACCAGTAGGTATGACCACCCACTTGAACCCCCTCCTTCTCCCTCAGACAGAGCACACTCCCCTTGTTGGCCCACACATCAGGATAAGTTTCCTGAATTAAGGGATGCATGAAGTACAGGCCACAAATCCATCTGACTATGTTGGCTGTTGTTTGAAAAGGTCTGAAATTAATTTTGTCATTCCAAGTATTTTGCCACAGATAATAAGCAAAACCTGTAATTAAGCTGTTAAAAGTGAAAAATCATGTTATCTTAAACTGAAAATAAATGTCAGTGTTTTTGGTGCTGATGATCAGTTTAGTTTTACAGAACCACATACTGCAATCTGTTAGATGCAAGTGGAATCAAAAGACCTTCAAAAGCAGCAGAAATGCAAAAAATTAACTAACAGCAGTACAAAAAGCAGAATTAACTTTAGGTGTGTTTAGACTAGTAACCGTAGCTGAACACTTATCTAGTTACATGCCTCGTAGTTTAAAATCTGCAGAATAGATCGCAATAATCATAAGCATCTTATCTTAGTTCAGAAAAACTAGGCTAGCTGTGCATAAATTCTGAACCTCACAACATGAGGTTCTGTACGGCAGTATTTTAAGAGATAATGTTTGAGCTATTGGAAAGTTTATTAAGATGTTTTTTCATACAAAATCTCAATTTGGTCCGCAAATGAGGACGTGTTGAATCAAACCACTGAAGGATTATCACAGGAAGTACTACAACCCGCCTCCTCCACTTGTCTGTCAGTCTGGATAGTCCCGCCCCTGCACTTGTATAAAGGTAGTCTGTGTGTGTGTTTGAGAGGATATACAACACTGCAACGCTGTCACGTCTGACACCGAGGGGTCCATGACTTGTGGATTACCGGATGAAAATGTCTGATCCAGTCAAACCTTTGACTTCTTTCCTCATAGACGACATCCTGTCTGTTAAAGACACCTCAAGATTCAATGGGAAATGCTGCTCGCAGAAGAAGGAACAATTTTCAAATTGGAGAGAAGACTCAGAAAAGTTGTCAGAATCAGCATTAGTAGAGCAGACAGGTGAGTGTCTGCAGTCCACACATGGTCATTAAACAACCTCTGAGAGACATGAAACATTTTCTAAACAAAGGCATGCTTCATGACAAGTTATAATAATGTGTGATGTAATGTTAAGTGGCAAAACCACATTACTTTCTGTTTGCCATATCATAATGGTGATAACTCCCGTGCATTTTCAACATCTTCTCAATGACTTCATCATATCTTCTGCTTCACAGAGCCTCTTAATGGATCTTGTCCCACCACCTCAGAGTCCAATGGCTTCACATCCACAGCAAAACAGAAGCGCTCCCGAGCTGCATTCACACACCTCCAAGTACTTGAACTGGAGAAGAAATTTAACCACCAGAAATACCTGTCTGCCCCAGAAAGAGCTCACCTGGCCAGCACTTTAAGACTGACTGAGACCCAGGTGAAAATCTGGTTCCAGAACCGAAGGTATAAGACAAAAAGAAAGCAGCAGACCTCAGAGTTTTGCAAGGGCTTGTACAAGGAAGACGATTTGGCCCAGACGTCAGTAATCACATCCTTCTGCAAAGCTTACCAATACCGACCTTTCCTTTGGGACTATGGTGGGCCATGGGGACCAATGCTATGGTGAAATCATGTATGAAACTTTGATTTGTAATCATCAGAGCTATTGTAAAATTCCTGTCTTAATTGCTGATTTGAATCAAGCGTTTTGATTTTCAAATCTTTTGATTGTTGTATTGCCTTTGAATTGCTCTGTGTTGGTCGTGACTCAGGAAACAAACATTCCAAGGTATTTTAACAGATGAGCCTCTATCAGTGAATTCAGTTGGACAAATACCGATTCTTTTGTTATTATAACTCATCTTTGTCTTAAGTGCATATGTAATTATGTTTTCTCTTTTGAATACCAAAGTTGGAACACAATATGGAGACAAGCTAGTAAACCTGCACATCCATCCTTGACACATTTGTAGGCATTTCCCGTTACCAGCAGCAGAGGGACTTCAGCAACTGAAACATTTAAGTTGTGTGCATTTAAAGTGCACAAAAAGATAAGAGAACATGAGTGAGATGAGTTTGATATTCCACATGTGGGCCAAAGAATGAGACCTGATTCCTTTAAAGAGCCTTAAGCGTGATTACTTGGAGATAAGCAGTTCTTCTGATTTTGCTGGGTCGCATCATGAGAGAAGTTACTGTGTAAAATTTCAGTTTGCCATCTTAGATGTTTTTTTCTGGCGGGGGGCATGAGGGGTGGATGGATGTGATGAGGTGGGGTCGTGGTCTTGGTAAAAATAAAAATGTCTAATATTGACACTTTTTTGCTCCATGCCATGCAAATTATGTGTGAAGTCCACTATGTTAATGATCCCTTATCATTGTCATCAGAGGGTTTTTATAATTGTTCTGGATCTTGGTTACAATGTGTATTTATCTCAAGCATTCAATTTCTTGCAAATAACACTTCAAGACATGCAATGCTATTGAAATCCCAAATGCAGATGAATATTACTTTAGATCTATTTTGTGTTTTCTTTAAACCTCTAGTTTGATAAATTAGATCCAGATGATTTATTTTGCAATTTTTATTATGTGTAGGACCCCTTACCATACTCTTTATCATTAGCAACTTTTAAATGCGATTTTTGTGCGAGCGCAGTCATGTTTGTTGGTTTTTGATGAATAAAAACTTTTTTTGTACATGTTTTCACTATCAAATGTCTGGGAAGTGAACTTTGAAGTTGGCCATATTGTGGGTTTAATGTTACATGAATTAATACAACCTGTCACTATCTGCACCAACATCGTGTGCTCAAGGAAAGTAAATACAATCAGGTTCAATTACAGTGGTCTATTTTAAGAGGACACTCTTAAGCCTCATATGCCCTGATGTGTGCAATTGTTTGGAGAGTTTCAAATGTCGCTAGATGTATTGAGACTTGTTATCTTGATAGCGAAGCATCTGTTATCACATGCCCTCTGGAGAGCAGTTGAGGTCACTTCCTTCAAGTGAAAGAAAACTGAAAATGTAAATCATTTTATTATTCAAGTATAGTAAGATATTTCTCTAAAAAAAAAAATTACATTTTTGACTGGTTTTCTGAATTCTGATGCCTTCAAAAATTATCTACAAATAACAAATCCTGTGTTGCATTTGTTGCTCATCACAATAGATGAAATGTAAATATGTTTTTTCAAACAATAAGAAAAGGGTAAACTCATTGATGAGGTCTGACAGGACACAAAGCGTTAGTTCACACCAACAACCCACAAATCTGAGTTTCCTTCGAGTTTCAAAGGTATTCTTACTTATTGAATATTACTGCAGAGGGTATTCACGTACTGCATCTGTCCTGCAGAATGCATACCTAACAGCTGAATCCAAGAAATGTTCAGAAGTAAAAACTGCAGACAGGATAGATAAAGATAAATACTTGATGATCTCACAATAACAGATTGTGGACACTTCAGATCACTCCAGAAACACAAGAATTGGCATGTTCACCCCAAGTAACATTGAGGTGTTATCTAAGGACTGATAGAAAATTGAGATAGTCCCTTTAATTAGACTCTCTTCAAAATCACAATTAATATCTCCATCACGACTGTTTATCTAGCTATCATACTGCAAGTTGTACCCTGCAATCAACAGCAATGATAGGCAATTAAATGCATGGCCTACAAAGTTTGTGTCTGTGTGTGTGTGTGTGTGTGTGTGTGTGTGTGTGTGTGCGTGTGTGTGTGCATGTATGTGTATGTGTATGTGTGTATGCCTTTGACCTGTCTGATTCTGGGACATTTTTCTTTCATAGGAACCTGTCTTTTACCTTTCATATCAAGGTCACCTGATCATCTGTTATATTCATTTTCTTTATTTTTGGGGTGAAAAATGCATTGGTGGTTCCATAGACCCCTTTTTTTTCCAGGTGTCAATCAACCTCAGCCATTTTTAGGGTAACAAATACTTTATGGTATGTTTATTTAGTTCTACCATCCACTAAAGTGAGCATTGAATGAACTTTAACTCTGTTATCTGTACTCTGTAAAACACACAAACAGCTGAAAACTTATTGTACAGCTACGAATTGGAAAAAACAAAACAAAAAACAAATATAAATCTCAAAACTAGAGGAGTTCCTCAAAAAATGTGAGTTTCTATCAGCAGGGCCAGTGACTGCGCCGTTCAAGCAAATCCCTTGGAATAAACAGGTAATTAGACATGAAGAGGGCAGATAGCATCTGTTTTGACGGCATTGAAAATCTGACAGTATCGCTCAGTGTCTCTTAGCTGTCGGGCCACATATGAACATGCTGATCAGATAAAGGAGTTTGTTGAAGGGTGAAGTTGAAGGTTGGAGGAACTATGATTATTGTACTGGCCATTGTACTACCTGCACTTCCTCAGGGTCAGAGAGACACGGTACATTGAGTCACAAATACAACGCACTAAAAACAACATCCTCTTCCATTTTGTTGAGTGGGCTCAGAGAGTGCCTCTGTATCTGGATTAACTGGATGGGCCAAGTTAACGATGAAATTCTGTACTATCTTATCTCCAGCTGAAATATTTGAGTGATGGATTTTCCCAGTTTATGAAACCAGTTTATCATTGCAAATTTTGGACTCAAGAGTGACATTTTTTTGTATTCTATGGAAAAACACACAAACCAGCCAAGTTTAGCAGCTGAAATGGTTGATATTGTGGGATTGCTTTGGCCTGCTTTGGCCAAAAGAATGCAATTTCTTTCTTTTTTTTGCATGAATCTATGAAATGCCAGAGAGGCAAGTGGAAACATATTTTAGTCTGATATACTTTGTTACACCCACTATGGCCAAGCAAAATTACTGGACTAGCTTTGTCAAGGTTCTTTTCTAAGGAGGTTATATTCATTTTTATCTTTGTGAGAATTTGATCAAACTCTGTGGTCATGAGTTGTTCTGATGTTCTTCGAGGATACCAGAAAAAAAGCAGATCTTCTCAAGAGATGAAGAGAAAGGCAAGGCAGACCACAAAGACATCTTTGTCAGTGTTCCAATATGCCGTGACTGTCTGACAAATTTGGTGGAGTTGATAAGGACGTTTAAAACAGCCTCAATCTTTCATCCACTATCATAAACTTCCTCTGATGGTGTAATTGGATCCCTCATGTTACCTCCCAGTGGAGCATCAGCCATCATCTCCTGCCCTGAGATAGAACGCGCCATTTACATCCTCTAGTGGTTAATACTGATTGTGAGGAGAGGTGTGTGTCAGAGAGGGAGACAGAGAATGAACCAAACAGGGAGAACAGTCAGTCGTAATTTTCCATTGCTCTTATCGGTGGGATAAAGACATAAAGTAGTGAGACAGATTACTGTAGATTGAGCTGATTAGAGAAAAGCATGACAAGGACAGAGGACATGGGCAAAGGAGGCTTTTCATTGTACGCTTCAGATAAACAACTTGCTCATGGACAAGGGTAAAAACTAAACACGACAGGGACAACAGCATCACAACACCAGTGTACGTGTTCCGAGGCATGTCAGGTCTGAATAAATCTCGCAGTTTCTATCGCGATAAAACCTTCAGATCAGTTGTTTTTGTCCATCATTACATGGCCTATCTGCAGGCCCGTACCCTCATAGAAATGGTAAAATATATTACATTCATCAGGAATAACTAAACAGATTAGCAAGACCACAATGAGGTCATGTAAAAACTAAATGCAGTTTTGCAACAGAAATGATGATTTTAAGTGTCTCTATGGAAGAAACATATGTTTTTAAAGAGATATCACTCTTGTCTTGCATTTTTTCCCTTTGGAGTAGGAATGGATTTGCTTCACATCAATATATTTGTTCAGAAAATTAAAAATATAAGAACAGTAACAATGGCCTTACATTGTTTCTGTGTGATCATGACTGTTTATTCTGCAATCAGTGTCCACGGGTGGGTTTTCAGCATTTAGAGAATTATCTAAGCTTCACCCTAGACCTTGTTTCCGTTCAAATGGCCATGGTTTTTTCATGTGCTTCAAGGAATCCGTTTTTCAAATACAGATTCTGATGAAAACATTCTCAAGAAACTGTCGGTTACTATTTAAAATTCTTCGATGAGCCATGCGCTCCCAGGGAACAGGGAGTCAAGCATCAAGTACCTAGTAATGTACATTTTTTGTCCATAGACTACAATTACTTTTAATTAAAGACATCATTTCAGTATTTATGCTTAAAATTTCCCATACTTATCTTCTTCCTCGTATAATAAATGATAATTAAAAAGGCATAACTACAGAGTGGGAAGAGGGATGACGGAGTAGAGAGAAGAAAACACTGAACTAATTCCTAAAAGCAAATTTCAACTTTTTAATTAAGTGAGTCAAATGAAACTTATCTTGGACTTGAATGCCCTGGGAAACAATTATTGTTCTGATCTAACATGTTGCCAGTCAGTCTCCTGTTTCCTTCAGCTCCATCAGATGGACTAATTTCAGTTAAGAGGGTTTTTAATGCCTCATTACACATTTTCCACACAAAATACATTTCTGTTCTGCATTATACCATTTTGCTAAATATTTTGCGTTTTCCCACCTATTTTCCTCCATGTTGATATTTCAAATTCCATATCTTATTTATATGTATTGGCACGTTCCCCACATTTATGCTGTTCTTGCTGATTCTCCTCTTCTTCTTGAATGGTCCATGACTTGTAAATATCTGAATACATTATGGCCATCGAATATCAAATTAGGGCACGAATGTCATTCCATGTCATTTTTATTAATATTAAATTATACCATACTTTTAATCTTCTTCCACTGATAATGAAAAAACAGATCATTTTCAATGAGCAAGATATTCGTCCATCCATCCATTGTCTGCCGCTTATCCTGCACTCAGGGTCGTGGGGGATGCTGGAGCCTATCCCAGCTGTCATCGGGCGAGAGCCAGGGTACACCCTGGACTGGTCGCCAGTCAATCGGAGGGGCCGCATAAACGGAAAAACAATCATTTACTCACTCAGTCATTCAGGGCAATTTTTCCCAGTTTTTTCCAATTAACCTGCTGCATGTTTTTGGACAATGGGAGGAAACCGGAGAACCCGGAGGAAACCCACACAGACACGGGGAGAACGTGAAAACTCCATACTGAAAAGTCCCCTTGTTGGAATGGAACCAGGATCCTTCATGCTGTGAGGCTGAAGTGCTAACCATGCTAACCGTGACGCTCACTAGCATGACATATCTGTCATGATAATGCACAATGCCATTTTCAACTCTGTCAGGAATATGCTGTATGCTAATGTTAATCGTTTTTACTTTTGTAAAAATCTTGATTAAATATTGCATTAGTCATTGAAAATAATTGCCAAATGACTGTTAGGGACTAATGGGGACCATTGATAACTGCGATTAGTCAATAATGATGACGAATGGCTGTCTTTTTTAATTGAACACTTTAAGTTGGAAAGATGACAACTGTTTCTTTAAAGATATTATGTGACACATGATAGCATGGTTTTCATACATATAGGGAACTGGACCGATATTTGGGACTTAGAGGAGAGGAAATGTTCCACTTAATTAATGGATCAAGACATGATGTGTTTGATCAATGAAACGAGTTGAAGTAGACAACACGTGGATTGGAATGTCAGTTAAGTGTTTTGTAAACACAGCTAACACCAGAGAATTAGTCTAATCAGGTGATCTGAATCTGTGTGTGTGTGAAAATGTGTCCACACACGTGAGCATGCATATGTACAGCACAAATATTTCTGGATGAATTTAGGTACCTACTTAACCCTCACCCTTAATACAACATTACAGACTTATTCCATCATTATCAACTGTGCAAGTGACAGAATTAAAGAATCTATTTCAGTACTTGGTAATAGATTGGATAAATGAGCACAATTCTACAGAGTTCAAAAAATTCTCCAGCCTCTTGGAGGTTTTTGGACTCAGTTTTACACCATGACTCAAAACAATAAGTGCTCATCTCCACAACCAGTTTAATGATCCAAGGGGAACATTTGAATAAAATAAAATACAATATACCTTTAATCATCATTGAAATTTCAATTCCACACACAGCAGAAAGTGGATAGGGCAGTAGGGGTATTTATTAATAATGTGGAGCAGTAAGATTTATAAATATCAGAAGAAATCTAAAAATGCACAATAGTATAAAAAATAAATAAAGATAAAGAATCTAAAAAATATATAATTAGTATAAACATCAATCAAACAACATGCATAATTACAATCCCAAATTAATCCCTCCACATCTGATTTAAATTTCAAGATTCATTGGTTGATAATATTACTATTTTGATAAATAAAAGGCCAGTATCTAAACTATCAGCTTTATATGGACCAAAACCATAAAGGGGACCATAGATTCCCAGAGATTTTCTTTGCAATCAACAACACTTTTCAACGAATCTGTCTTGATCAATGAGGTAACACAGGATAAAATACTAAACTGCCTTTTTTTTATTGCTATCCGGATTTCAGATCTGCAATTTATCATCCAGTCTATTTTTTCGATAAAGATTCTCAGTAACCCAAGTCATGATACCCACTGATAAAATGTATTGCGACAACTGGACTTGTGCATGTTTCACCTCTCATTCAAGAGATGTCTTTTGTTCTGAAGAATTTTCTGCCTCATCCATGTTATAAAACACCACAATAGACGCAGCCTTGAAGAGTCCACTATTACACCATCAGTTTTCATTCCTGCCAAGAAAAAAACCCAGATTCCTTAGTGATAAGAAACCACTGAATATACGCCAACAAAAGGAAGTATGCAAACAGGCTATCTGCAACTACTGATATTATCTATTATCTAGTAATTATACAAACATCTTGGTATCAAGTGAAAGGGAAATGGGTCTCTTTCTGTTAAATTCAACAAAATAAAGATAAAGAAAACATTGAGGCTTCTTCAATGCAACCTCATCCTCATATACAGTGCTTAATGTCTCTTACATTTGCAAGTTAATGACCAAATCCATAATTAGGACTTTTTTTACATCATAGAAGAAATCATAGAGGTTTATGCTTTCACGTAACTTGATCAAACGTGATATAAGGGTTTTAATAGTTCTGCGTGCTTAAACAAGGTTTCTATTTGCAAAGCTTCTATAATCCTCCCCGTCCATTGCCTTTTACTGCGGTCTATTTTCTGTTGACTTTTTTCTGCTAATGTTAAAATATTGTTATTCAAAACAAAAGAAGAAAAAGTAATGGAATGGATAAAATATTCACGAAATAATTACTTGATTTTCAGAGCATTCTTACAATGACATCTAGCAAGAGCAGCATAGGACTCCATAATAGCAGCACCGCTAAAAAATAGCTTAACAATACAAAATGAGACACTTTAAAGTATTTGTGTGAATATGCAAATATGTGATTACATGTGCAGAGAATATTTTGGTTTACCGTTTATGTATATCTGTTATAAAAAAAAAAAAATTCTGTCCACGTGGAAAGGGAAAGAATACTTCATTTTGAGCCATAATGTAGTTGAAAGCCAGGCTTGAAATGGTACTATACTGTCCTCTGCTGGTACACTTGCTCACACGGGAAAAGTAATATCCAAAATCAGTTGATTTACTTCACAAAAATGATTTGAGTGGTATTGGGCCATGCATAGTTTGGGTTTAGAGATATTGTCCAAAAACAACAAAGGACAGCTGTAGTTGTTTAGGATCTGGTTATAACAGTTCCTGACCTAATCATAGCTAATACCTTCACCTCCGCTCAAGCCCTGTATAACAAAAAGGAAAACAGTCAAGGGAAAATTAGGTTACGTCAAAAATCACCTCTTATCCCTCGAGTTCACAATAGCACTATTCTTTTAACTAATTGTTTGGCTGGATGATGAACTGCCAGTTTGGGGTAAAATCGAATTGATCCGTGTGATTGAACAATCAGGATCAGAAATACCTCACTGAAATGAATTGAAGAATGTCTAATTACAAACAAATGCTCAGCTTTGTTTCTTATGCCTGTCTCAGTTGTCAAAACAAAAACACATCTTCCTCAAGTCAGAGATAAGAATATACATGAACAAAGGAAACATTGTGGAGACATAAACCACATTTCTCACGTTCATGTTTATTTCAGCTCCAGTGTTACAAACTGTAGCAGCATTATTATCACAATAATTTCATATTTGCATGGTCTGACTTCTTTCTCTGTAGTTGGCACTCAACGTACTGTATATCATCCCACCCCCCATTTCATTTGTGCGTTAACAGCATAAAATGTTAGCATTTTGGAAAATCCTCACATTCTCATCATTTCATGTCAAGGAGCATGTGCGCAGCATCAACTTCAATTCAATTGAAAACATGTCACAAATAATCGGAGCACAGCTAACAAAATTGTAAACTGACAAGTGGGCAGAGATATTGCCTTAAGCTATAGGAATAACAGGTTGTAAATGACAACAGGGAGGGCAAGCGGTTGCCATTGGAATTACATTAGAAAACAAATGAAAAGCTATTCTTACTTGCATTGCTGTATTTGTGTTGAAATATGTTCAGTATATTTTACACAATAAATGTGCAATACATTGTTTCTTTGTTGAAACACACAAAATTCATCGTCCACTCAAAAGAACCTCTACAGCATGGCTACTGTAGCATTGGATCAAAAAACAAGAAAGAAAAAGGCAGTGAATAAAAATTAAAAATTAAAAAATAAAAATTTGGTTTGAAATGTAATCCTTTGCTTTTTCTTAACAGACTCATAACTTAGAACATACATTTTCCATTTCAACTGCCTATGCTTGTGTGTATGCTTTGGAGAAGTTCAACTATTTCAGGAAGCAAATGAAACAGGTAATTTAAAAAAACAAAACTGAAAAGTTATGCATGAGCATCTCTGAAACTAAATGAGGGCTGATGACAATGTCATTTCTGGATCCCGCAAAGTGTAGAATAGAGAGCAGATGAGAAGAACAAAGCTCAATACATCGTATATCTTTGGTACATTAGAAATGGTTCTTGTCAAGAATTAATCATCTCCTAACGGATTTGTGAGACTTAAAGAACCTGACAAATTGAAGGAAAAGCTCAGTAATCAGAAACAAGTGAATCTCTGGATTTATGCTGGTTTGCATGTTTGTTAGGGCTAGACAATACATACATTTTCAAAACCTAAGCACACAATATTGAAAAACTTATTTCTCCATATCGTCCAGCCCTTATCTGGAGATGTATTCAATACTGAGTAGCAGGTTATCAAAGGCTGTAAAAAAATAAGTGAGTATAAAGCAACAAGTAAAACTCACAAATAGCGCTCATGTATTAGCAAAACTTTTGCCTTGAAAATATCTTATATACAATCTTCAGATTGAAAGTCAATATGACACAAACACTGATATAGGTCCCTTACAGGCTGAAGATCACACCAGAGCAAAGGCTGAGATGAGGCCACCATTCCATGTAACATATTAATCCACCTTTGTACCTTCTTAATAATGAATGTGTACTCTGCTTGTGTGTGTTTTTTTATAAACAATCTTCCTCATTTCTGCATCACCTAACATTCTTTATATGAGACTTTTATTGTGCATGATTTAATGCTGTTGTTTAAAGAAAGTGAACAGTTTCCCCACCTGAGCCAGCACACCTCAATGCTCAAGACAGCACACTCTCATATGAGAACTGACATTGAACATTTCAAAAAAACACCTAGCAAAGTAGGACTGTAACTTTAAACAATGAAAAAAAATATATATATATTGAAGGTGGGAATAAAGATTTGCTCTTTTAAAAATAAGAGCAAAGGAGTTAAGAGGCACTTGGAAGGGGCAGCTTTTCCTTCTTCCCCTTTAGTGAAAATAAGTCTGTTGTAATAGATTTCTATAAATACACAGTGAAATAAAACAAGCAAATAGCAATGTGTTTCTTCCGCATCCTTAAAATACAAGCACCAGAAAGCTAACCAAATAAATAAAAAGTTCCAATATTAAGAGCCATAAACATCATTCGAGCCATCATAATTATAAGGTCACAACATAAAAATTTATGCTTGGTGTTTGGGGAGCAGAGGCAGAAAAGGATCACAGCTCAGCTCCTCTCTTAATTTAACATCTTCTTTGTTTTGACCTCGAAGGATTACCATCATTGTTCCATAACCCATTCGTGCAATATCATCCTAATTGGAGTCTTTCCCAAAAAAAAGACATTAAGAAGAGTTGCTCTCTAACATACCGCCCTTACGTCAACTTCCCTTTGAGAGATGGACAGGGTATTTCCTCATATATCAGGTTTCTTGCATTAGCTGCTCAGCTACCCTTTCCATTACAAAGTACCAGGTCCTGCCTGTCTTTCCTGCTTTGTCAGGAAGTACTTGAAGAACTCATATACCGACCAAGCAATGGCAGTAGAGGGCATCTGATATATAACCCGAGCCTGGACCCCTTTGAAGAAGGCGCCCAAACCACCAAGACGATACACTGTCCTAAAGGCATTTGCCATTCCTGTTAAATGCCCACTGATGTTCATGGAGTTGAGGGCAATGTTCTCCTGAGTGTTAAGCAGTGTTTTACAAACGTCCAGTGGGGTGGTAATGGCAGCAGAAACTGCTCCTGCCACTGCACCTGACACGATATGGCTGCCAGGGTGGTAGTGTCTGTTGGGGTTCAGCTGCTCCTGCATGGTCTCGTACGTGATGAAGTGAACAGCTTGGAAGGGGATATTCATGGTCAGCTGGGTGCTGTAGCTGCGGTAAAAGGCTCCAATACCTTCCACGCGAATGACTGTTCGAACACAGTCCCAGAGTCCCTGATAAGGGGAGTTGTAAATTTGCATCCTCTGTTTCACTACTGAGCCATGTAAGAAAGCAAAGAACACAGTCACTGCTTGCGAAAATATTCAGTCTATATTGTATACTCTCATTCATAGACAATAATAAACAAGACAAAGGGAAGCATTCATAAAAAGAGCCACTTTAAAACTTCCGCTTGGGCAATGTTTTAATATTTGCGGAAGAGGATATCAGGGTAATGTCAAAGTTAAATTTAAAATCAGTGATAAAATAAAGTATTGTTAAAATGTCATAATAAATGGAGATTATTATTGGGATTATTCGGATGTATCAGATTTGGCTTATTTTAAAACAAAATGTCAATGCAACACAAAATCGGAATGCGTGTCATTGGGAGTATAACCATTAGACGACCTGATACCGGTACCATAGCCTGCTTTAAACTGCATAAATAATTCTATGGTTTATTATTTTGTATTTAAAACTTAAAATAATTATTGGTTGTGCCCCGTTCTTGAAGTCATAGATTATTTTCCAAGAGGACAAAGTGTTTTTGAGCAATTGGTGTGGCTTTTCTAAATGCTGCAATTCCATTAATACCCTAAATTATCATCAAACCTCCCACTGGTATGGTCCAAGGGCATTATTTGCATGAAAACTGAATTTAAACAAGGTTCTTACCGTCAGCAGGGTTCATGATGGCATCGTGGAGAACAGTGGCCACACTACCTGCAATACCTGTTGAAACATTACGTGAACCTGTAGTCAAAACACATTCAATCAATCACGAATAACACATTTAGCTTAACTGAGGCTGGCTGAATGATTTTTTTTTCCTGTTATCGCAATCCTTGTTATCTTCAAGCAAGAAAACTCGCGTCTGTACCGACAAATCCCAGAAAGCTTGTTTGGATTATTCATGACGGAGGGTATGGTTTTATTTATATCAGCTGTTGTAAACAGGATATTTCATTAACATGGCTTATTGTAACACCAGTCCACTAAGCCAAGCCTCTTATGTGAAAGTGCGACAATCATTTTGTGCTTGAGATTTGGAAACACATACCATTGGCTAAATGGCTGTTGCCTCCACTCTTAATGATGTCACTTAGGGAGCGTTTAACTTGTTCATAACAGGTAAAGTACAGCGCATGGGCAGGACCTGCACCCATCATGGTGATGTTGAGACCCCTAAGAGGCCTGAGGAACCCCTCTGTTCGTACAATCCTCTTCAAAGCTTCATATACACCCTTATATTGAGCATTTGGGTCTGGCTGCAGACTCTGCATCCGTGTCTGAAAAAAATAAAAATGTTCATTAAAACAATTCCAAGTCAGTCCACATGTGTTAGATTTGATTTTATGGGCACAAGTGTGCACTCAAAGCGGATGGTTCTGAGAGTTAAATTGTGATTTCTTGATGTATTTTTGCCTGCAATGCCGTCACATTTTTCTGACAATAAGTGCTCTTGGCAGCAGACGTCCTGTCTGAGTGATGCGTGTCTCTCCTGTGGCTGGTATGGGAGCCCCGTTGTTTGATTCCACCGTGCCAAGTTATCAGAAAAGCACAAAGCCTGTTTTTATTTGTGAGGATGGAGCAGAAGCTGACTAAGGAGATAGGCCAAGTCTATCTTCCTCAGTGTGTTCCTTTGTGCTTCCTTCCTCCATGTTAACAATAAAGTATCAATTACATTTCCGTTTGATACGGATTTGGGAACATTGGGCATACAAAACCTGGTAGGGTAGTTTATGTCTGAGCTTTTTGTGATTGCATTAGTGCTCCACAAAACTCATTGTTCTATTGAAGAGTGAGGCAAGATGAAGTTTTTCATATTCAGGGGAATCAATCAAGCCTTTTGTAAATAAACCTGATTAACAATATATGTTTACCCTATTATCCTGAGGGTTAAATAATTTTTGAGAACAAATAAGAGTTTAACAACTGTGCTGAAGAACTTTGCTTTTATTTTACATGACAGACTATTCTCAAATAAAACAGGCAAAATAATCTTGAGCTGACAGGAATGAAAACACTGGGGAGTGTTGGTCAAATGATGGACATGAGCACCAGACTGATTCTTTTGCCTCCCCCATCCCTCCATCGACACTGACCAATTCATAAAAATGTTTTTCATTTGGTCATTAGGAAATGTATCACTACAGCCACAGTCGACTTTGTGCTCTTGAATACTGATACCTTCCACTTTAAGTGGGATTATAAGAGAGTCTTACAAAGATTGAAGTGAAGACTAGAGGAGGGAGTCACAGAAACTCACAACTCAAACTACAATGCAAACAAAAACTTTACCACAATAAGACAGTGATTCTAAGATTTTGCAAGCTTCTGCTTTTGCAAGCAAAAAACTACATTTAGATCCAGCCAGACGTTAAATCTTAAAAGTGGCACATTGTAAAGCAAAGAGTTAAATCGTAGTTTATAACTGACCTTCCCCTCCTTGAGCCGCAACCTTACCATGGTGGAAGGGTTTGCATGTCCCAATAATCCTGGGAGCTATGTTGTTGGGGGCTTTATTCCCCTGAAAGGGTCACCGAAGGCAAACAGGTTCTAACTGAGGACCAGACAAAGCCTCCACTCATAGGGGCTCAGAAGACCCATTTGAGCAACAACAGCATCAAACCCAGTTTTCCCCTGGCCAGACGCAGGGCACTGCCCCCCGTGGAGCCAGGCCCCGGGGCAGGCTTGATGGCGACGCATGGTGGCCGGGCCTGTGCCCATGGGGCTCGGCTGGGCACAGCCTGAAGGGACAACATGGGTCCCTCTTCCCCTGGGCTCACCCCCCCACAGGAAGGGCCAAGGGGGTCGGGTGCAGTGTGAGCCGAGAACCTTGATGGTCCGACCCTTTGCTGCAGAAGCTGGCTCTTGGAGCATGGAATGTCACGGAGCCCAAGGAGCCCAAGCTGATGCGCAATGCTGAGAGATTACGACTAGATATAGTTAGACTCACCTTGACGCACAGCGTGGAATCTGGAACCAGGCTTTTTGAGAGGGACTAGACTCTTTTTTACTCTGGAGTTGCCCCTGGTGAGAAGGCGCTGGGCAGGGGAGGGCATATTGATTGCCCCCTGACTCAGCACCTGTACATTGGGGTTCAACCCGTTGGACGATAGAGTAGACTCCCTCCACCTTCAGGTGGGGGGATGGCTTTTGACTGTTCTTCGTGGCTATGCACCCAACGGCAGTTCAATTTAACCACCCTTCTTGGGGTTCCAAGTGAAGCTGCCAGAGAGCGCTCCCTCTGGGGACTCCCTTGTTCAAGTTGGCAACGACAGTGCGACTTGGAAGGGCGTGATTGGGAGGAACGGCCCCCCAGAGCTGAACCCGAGCGTTGTTTTGTTATTGGTCTTCTCTGCTCGTTACGGATTGTCCATAATAAACACCATGTTCAGCTATAAAGGTCTCCACCAAGTTCTTTGATCGATCTTGTGGTCGTGTTGTCGGACTTGTGGCCACACGTTCTGGACACTCGAGTGAAGGGAGGGGCGGAGCTGTCAACTGATCACCAACTGGTGGTGAGCTGGCTCCGATGGTGGGGGAGGATGCCGGTCAGACCTGGCAGACCCAAACATAACGTGAGGGTCAGCCAGGGAACGTCTGGCCGAGTCCCCTGTCAGAAGGAGTTTCAACTACCACCACCGGCAGAGATACAACCATGTCCCGAGGGAGGCGGGGGACATTGAGTCTGACTAGGCAGTGTTCCGTACTTCCATTGTTGAGGTGGGGGCTTGGAGCTGCGGCCGTAAGGCGGTCGATGCCTGTCGGGGCGGCAACCCTCGAATCAACTGGTGGACCCCAGCGGTGAGGGACGCCGCCAAACTGAAGGAGGAGTCCTTTCTGGCCAGTGGGTTTCCGGAGGCAGCTGACAGGTACCGGCAGGCCAAGGGACATGCAGCTTTGGTGGTTGCCAAGCCGAAACCTGGGGCGTGGAAGGAGTTTGCGGAGACCATGGAGAGCGACATCCGGTGGGCTTTCAGGAGATTCTGGTCCACCATCCAGCATCCAGCGGCTCGGGAGGGGGAACACTGTGTACACTGGGAGCAGGGCGCTGCCAACCTCAACGCGAAATGTTGTAGATCGGTGGCAGGAATACTTCTAAGACCTCCTAAATCCCATTGAAACACCTTCCAATGAGGAAGCACAGCCAGGGGACTCTGGAGGGGGGGGCTCCTATTTCTGGGGCTGAAGTTACTGAAGCAGTCAAAAAGCTCTTCAGTAGCTGGGCCCTGGAGGTGGATGAGGTCCGCCCTGGGTTCCTCAAGGCTCAGGATGCTGTAGGGCTGTCCTGGCTGACATGCTTCTGCAGCATTGTGTGGATGTCGGGGACAGTGCCACTGGACTGGCAGACCGGGGCGGTGATTCCCTTTTTTATAAAGGGGGATCTGAGGGTGTGTTCTTACTGTAAGGGGATCACACTCCTCAACCTCCCTGGTAAGGTCTATTCAGCAGTGCTGGAGAGGAGGGTCCACCAGGTTGTTGAACCTCGGATTCAGGAGGAGCAGTGTGGCTTTGTCCTAGTCGTGGAACAGTGGACCAGCTTTATACCCTCAGCAGGGTTCTCGAGGGTGCATAGGAGCTTGCCAAACCAGTCTGTGTTTTGTGGATCTGGAGAGGGCATTCGACCATGTTCTGCATGCAATCCTGTGGTGGGGGCTCCGAGAACATGGGGTACCGACCCCCGTTATACGGTCTGTTCGGCCCCTGTATAACCGGTGTCGGAGCTTGGTCCGCATTGATGGTTGTAAGTTGGACCCGTTTCCGGTGAGAGTTGGACTCCACCAGGGCTGCCCTTTGTCACCAATTCTGTTCATAACATTTATGGACAGAATTTCGAGGCACAGCCAGGGGGTCGATGTGATCTGGTTTGGTGGCAACAGGATCAAGTCTCTGCTTTTTGCAGATGATCTGGTTCTGTTGGCTTCTTCAGGTCATGATCTCCAGCTCTCACTGGAGCGGTTCACAGCCGACTGTGAAGCGGCAAGGATGAGGATCAGCACCTCCAAATCTGAGACCATGGTGCTCAACTGGAGACGGGTAGAGTGTCCACTCTGGGTCAGGGAAGAGGTCCTGCCCCAAGTGGAGAAGTTTAAGTACCTAGGGGTCTTATTCACGAGTGAAGGAAGGTTGGAGCAGGAGATCGACAGGCGAAACAGTACTGCGTCTGCAGTGATGTGGACACTGTCTATCACTTTGAAGGGGGAGGTGAGACGGAAGGCGAAGCTCTCAATTTACACGTCAATCTTCATTCCTACCCTCACCTATGGTCACGAACTGTGGGTATAAACTGAAAGAACGAGATCGCGGATACAAGCGGCCGAAATGAGTTTTCTCCGCAGGGTGGCCGGACTCTCCCTTAGAGATAAGGTGAGAATTTCGGCGATCCGGGAGCAGCTCAGAGTGGAGTCGCTGTTCCTCCGCATAGAGAGGAGTCAGATGTGGTGGCTCAGGCGTCTGATCAGGATACCTCCTGGACGCCTCCCGGGGGAGGCATTCCGGGCATGTCTATCTGGGAGGAAGCCATGGGGAAGACCCAGGACACACCGGAGAGAACGCCTGGACTATGTGGCCGGGGAGAGGGAAATCTGGGCCTTCGGATAAGCAGCAGAAGATGATGGATGGATGGATGGATGGATGGATGGATGGATGGATGGATGGATGGATGGATGGATGGATGGATTAAATAACTCACCTTTTTAGGGGAATTAATCTGTTTTTCGCGGCTCTTTTGATCACCCCCCCCACACACACACAGACACAAGCATGCACACCAAGTATCTTAATACTTTGCCGCATTAATATTCTTCCCCCTTCTGTGACATTTTTTGTCAAAATAGTCCAGAGTAAATGATTATTCAAATAAAGAATAATAACCATAGAAAATACTGAAAATATGAGAACACTGTTTAGAAAACAATGTGTTCCATCTTTCCTACGACAAATTTGGGCTTTGACAGCTCACTTATCAGAGAGGCTTTTGCACACACACCCTTTACTGCATGGGGCTGATGTCAAGTATGTGCAACACAGATAAGACCACCCCTCCCCTACAATTAACCCTGGCTCTAGGTGTGTCTCCTTCTATATCTTAGGGAGGACAACATAAAAAAGTAGCTGGTACTTCAAATGAAACTGACCACCAAGACCTACTGTGTTCATCCAAAGGTTCATTTCATGACAATCAAAACTGTCTGTAGGTCAGATCTGTAAAAAAAGATGCAATTAAATAGGAAGTAATGTGGGTTCTTTCGTTAGTTAAGAATTAAAAAATTAACAAAGGAAGTCTGATTTCACTCACCATTGAACTCATTCTTCTGACAAACACAAGATGCTTACGCAATTCAAAAAGAAATCATGAGAGGAAATGACAACAGATATTTGAGTAATGTAGTAAAGGCCCCTGGGTTCATTTAGTAAGATTCCTGGTGTCTGAAACCACAGTAAAGAGGATATAATGCCAAGGGAAAGACTGTTCTTGCTCCATGCGAAATAAAGCTATTGGTGTCACATCAACATAGTTTTGTTTATTCTGCCACATGATTTATTGAAAACAACACAACATTGTTCGAAAACAAAGGCCGAGCAAGAAGAGTGGGGATTGTGAGGGCAAAGTTCACAAACATACCAAGGGTTGGCAATTGCTTGTAGACACAGGATTAAAGCCAATAATGTCATTTGGGGGTGGCATATATTCTAAACGTGGCTTATGTGATGAAAAACTGCTTAACATCACCGTAACTGTCACTCACACCATTCATATACAGTAGGTTAAATGATTCATACAATTACAGGAAGAGCATCTCTGTAATCGCACCTTCACATTTGAATGTGGACATTTGTTGGATTTGGGATTTTGGGTCATTTTACTTGGCCAAAGTGAAAATTATTAAATGATAAACTAAATGTGCACTTGAGGAGTGACCTCTATGGAGTGACTGGGAGTGAAAAGAGGGGAGAGAGTTCTAACCCATTATGTAAATATCAAGTTTAATTTTGTTTCATGTTATCATGACTGTGCACAATCAGAAGATAAACATTGATGGCAATGGCACCACTGACCCCATATTTAACAGAAATGTTCAGAGACAAAGGAGATCTCTTGTTCGAATATGTTGAAGATAATAACTTTGTGGCTCCGGTCTCTCAAATACAAAACAATATATATATATATATATATATATATATATATATATATATATATATATATATATATATATATATATATATATATATATATATGATACTTTTGTCAACTCATTTGAGCTGTTAATCAGTTAAGATTAAGCATTAAGTTCAATTCCTTCATAGTCAAGAAACTGATGCTGCCTGATGTTCTCAAATGCGCACATAGAAAATAGATTAAAAGCGAACACGCAGACATTGAGGTTGCAGCACGGCTGTCAACAGTGCAGGTCAATGCGTATTTTACTTTCAGGGCTGTCTGAAATGTTTTCACGATTGACCTTCACCGACCCTGATTCCGAGCTCCTCTTCTTCCCCCCTCGCTTGACGGCAAACAACCTCCAGACACAGGGAAGTGGTGGGTGATTCAAAACGCGGACAACTTTGGAATTTTCCCCCTCACTAAGGATTTCAATGATTGACCGGTCGTGTTCACCGAGCCCTGATAGCAAGTTGATCGTTATTTCAACTCAGTGATGACACCGGCTGCTCGTTCGGCTACTGACTTGATTTGTGATAATATGTCTTCAAGAGGCTTATGCTAGCCTGTTCGACGACTTTCTTCGATTCAATTGATGCGCGCGAGCTGTCGTTAAATTAGCTAACGCCGAAGCTAACCATGCATTGCAAGATTTAACATTATTGAACATCGGTAAGCAAGACTTATCCACGCGTCTGCGGGGTGAACAGCCGGCGGTGGCCGTTTGGGGTGTGATGTTCCACTCGTGTTACCTTGACAGAGTCCACGGGGTACATCACCGTGTGCTCCAGAATGCCTGCCACGGCTCCCGCTGTCATGTGGGTCGTTAGTGAAACATGAGGTGGCAAGCTCTCGTAGTCCCCGTCGCTGTTAAAAGGCTCCTTTTCTTGGCTTGTGATCTGCGACATCTCCAGCGTTACCACCCTGCGATTCGAGCCCACCTCCATGCGAGGCTGAGCTCTCCCAGGCGGTGGTCTGCACCAGGTAGCGCTCAAAGAGTTACCAGCAGCATGGATTGCCCGAACCACAACATCGTCACTACTATTAGTGGAGTGCCAGCATCCGAGTGACGTACAAATTGTGGGCGTGTAGAGGGCGGGCTCATTTTTGAGGCGTCCAATGAAAAGTTCCATGGCAGCGTTTCTCATGCTCTAACTGTCAATTTGGCTTTTTCGGAGACTTTTGAATGAGTCGCACGAAAGAGCGATCGAACTTTTCTGCTCGAATAGATAAGCAGACCTTGTCTTATCGTATCGTATCGGATTGCATCTGTTAAGGTCGGCTTGTTTTATTTTTTTGATAAAAAAAGATGCAACTTTGCATATTGAGATTCGTCTCATGTGACGATGTGATCCAGAAATTATTGTACAAAATTGAGGGAAAATTTTTGTCTTCTAAAAGTATTGGCTAATGTGTTAACCAGCGTCTTCGTCAGTCTGTATTGATCACATCTTTAATTATGTCAGTGTACACTGAAGCATCAAGTACAAGAGTAAGGCCTGGAAAATGAACGTCAGGTTTTAAAATCATGAACACAAAATCATATCTCATTACTACCTGACCTGAAAAGACCAGTTAACCATCTCTTCCCTCTAAAAAGGGAACACTGAAGTTTTATAATGGGACCACATTTACATTTCGATTTCAGCTTTTGAGTATCGATTTTTTTTCGTTTTATTAAACTCTATTTCCAAGTGCATTTTTTCATTTAATTCTCTTCTCAATAATTGAATATGTACTTCTTATTTTTGGCAGCTCCCTCGTGTATCTCATTACTAGCTTTGGTGTTTGAATTTCACCTTAAGACCGGTTGGGTGCCAACTTGAAAACAAAGACAGCAGATCTAATGAATCCTGCTTTATATGCGATCACTTGGATACTGTCCGTTCATATATTCCATTCGTTTGTCTGATTACAGTATTTTATCAATATATATGACTTTAAATGGAGTAAGTGTGATAGCCAATGTCTTTACTGGCAGAATATTGTAGTTTTGATGTATCAAATATCCAGCAGTGTATTACCTATGCTTGCTCCTGGCTGAAACCTAAGTTTAACACTCAACAAACTATTGCTTCTGTGAGTCAGCATTTAGAACTTCAGTAATGAGGGGCCACTCGTCAAAGCGGTGACTTTAGTCACACCTCATTTTCACATCTTGAGTGAGAGAGGGATAGTTGTAAGACCGGTTGCTGTCCCCAGTACAATTCTTGAATACAATGACACTGCTATTACAAATTATGAAGGGTGGCACTCATGCATAAACAGGCTTTAGCCAAATAAATAAGAAAACAAGATTTTTCAGTCTTCCACGCGTTATACTAATACAGTCCTTCAGTCAGATTCCAGATTCACTTGGAAAAAGACATGGCTTATTTGTTCTTTAGACGTTATAATCAATGATTAACATGAACTTAAAAAATATTTGAAATCACAAAAAAATCCCTGTGCCCTCTATTAGATTTATCAACAAGTGCCATGTCCAGAATAACTAAGAATGTTCAAAGAAATACCATTAACAAACCATAAAACCTTTATTACTGTCCGGCACTGTGACGACACTTATTTGGCAATCATTTGTGCAAAAAATTCATATCACTATTTTTATATAAATAATGTGGCATATGCTTTCATTTACAACCCAGCAGTGATACGGTAGCTTCTGAAAATGAAGCCCAACATAAATATATGCAACAGCATCAAACCTTCAGGCAGTGTTCTTAAAATCCAAGACAAGACTTTCAGCAGGGCTTTGATAGAGACGAACATTCCAGACAGAAAAACTGAAGGTCTACAGAATTTCCCAACAGTGACAAGACATGTATTGCACTTGTATAACTATAAAGGTCTATGTCTTGCAATATCAGAGGCAAAAAAAAAGTTTGGGAAAGGCATCTACACATACAGCACACTCTTAACCAACTTATAGTGGATCTTCCACAATTTATAAATCTTATTGTATTTGAGGTTTCTGATGAAACAGCAAGTGCTTCTATCATATAATAGGTAAAATATAGCTGTGTTCATGCACATTAAGTGGCCAATAACCAAACATGTATAGAAAACACAATTAAAAGTTTTTCATCCAATTACCAAAGGGTGTCATTCAAAAGGACCATAGATGATGACATTTTTTTCCCAGATTCATAGCACTGAAGATCTACATCAGATTTAAAGGGTCTATTATTAGGAGAAGGCGCTCTATATTTATTATTAGAAAATTGATAAGGCAGCTGCCATTTTCATTTTGCGGAGTGGGCTTTGACACAAATGAGAAAAAGACTATTTAAAAAAACAATTCAAAATAAAATAAATTAAACACAAATAATATAAGAGCTCAGAGAGGCCAGAATACTCCCCTTAGTTCTTGTATTGTCTACAAGAGTTTCTGTACCATTTACTCTTTTTGGTGGGCTCATCAAGAGTCTAACACAAGGTACTGAGCACCCTGGACTTCAGGGAAGCAGCCATCAAAAGCCCAGCAGAGTCAGCAAAGAAAAGGAGGGAAGGTTGCAACACGACAAGTCCAACATGTTGCCATGAATTTGTTCTACAAAACTTAGAGGTTGATAGTCAGTGTTGGTGAGCTGAGGCCATCTTCAAGCCAGGCTATAGAGGAAGGGCTGCTGCGCAATGCTGCACGCCGATGGATTCGGCGAAGTCTTAGTACATACAACATAATTGACAAAAATACAATGAAGAAACAGGCCAGAAATAAGTAGTGGTTGTTGAGGAAGGAGAAGCTGTGACGCCAATGAGAGTGAACTCCTTTCAGGCTTTCCTGCTGGATGTCCCTGGAGGAGACCAAAGACACTTTTCAATTCCTCGAAATCAAATAAGTTCCTCAGCTAAAATCGGAGACAGTTGTATTAGAGACATTAGAGTAAGTCACACAACTCTGAACATAGATGACATTAATAGTGATAATAATGACATAATTAGGTATGTCAAAATAGATTGCTTTAATTTACCCCTAAAAGCAAAAAAATGGGAAAATTAACAGATGATCTTAAAAAATATGACAGTTGCAGTATTCCTATACTAAAATATGTACATAAAAGAATTAGAATCTGACATACTTCAATAATTTTTCAGTTGGAATGGAAAAAAAAAAAAAAATCAAACACAAGGATGGCCATCGAATGAAAGTTAACTTACCTTAAAGGCAGAAACCGTGTCCTGTAAAGTATAGCTCCAAGAGTCCACTGGACCTCCTTATCATGGACCAAAAGAGCAGTCTTTAAGTTGTTATAACTGGTTGGAAAAGAGAAGCCAGTGTGCAGCACTTCATACATCCATGCTGATTTGAAACATTGGTGCCTATAGAAATAAACACACAGCCACTGATCAACACCCAGTGGGTCGCCTCAAAGGTTGCTGAGAGTTCATATGACTTCAAAAATTGTGACCTACTGGAGTCTGTGAAGATCAGCATGTGAGGCATACAAGCCAGAGTCAAAGCGCCCCCTCAGAATCCTCCACTGAGTGGCGCAGTAACTCTGTACAGTTTAAAAACAGGTCAGGAAAATTTCAAGCAATAAGACATCATGAAACATCAGGTGATGTTACCTGCTCTACTCAGTAAAAGGTAGTTCAGGTACAAATCAATTGATTTAAAGTGTACTTACACATTCAGTTTTAAAGTAAAAGGGTCTAAAAATTATGATAAAGTACCTAGTATTCTGTTGTGAAACGTACCTTGGCAGCCTGAGCATATTTAGAAGCGTTATAATCTCCGCCCATGCGCAACACATCTTCTGTGCAGTAGAAGAATTCAGAGAAGCCATAAAACTGGCTGTTACTGTACTCAATCACTGGCTGGTAGACACCACTTAAAGAGGTTTGATTCTCATTGGTGCGGTTCAGAAACGGTTGAAGGATCTGTCTACACTGGTCAAAGTCCCCTGTTCCGTGCAGAAAGAGCTTCTGTGTAGGTGAATCAATCTCATACTCCATATCTGTTGGGAGACAAGGGTCCACTAGAGGAGATTCTGCCGTCTCACCAATATGTTGCCCCAAGAGCCTGATGAGAGGAGTAATGACAAGTATATTTAATATTAGGGAAAGTATTCATAAAATAATGCAGCTAAAATACATTCACTGTCTCACCTATTTTGAATAGCAGTATTTCTGATGAGGCTCTCCTCATATCTTTGACGAGCTGCATTTCCTCCAAAACCCAGGAAGGTTGACACATACACTCGGTACACATGTTCTGTGCGATGTGCATCACATCCCAAGTTAAATTCAGCCAGTAAGTTCTTTGCAACTTCCTCCTAGAGATTAAACATAAATTAGCCTGATCACACAATTTCTCAAGACTTTTTGCCATTCTATAACATTACCGACATGCATCCCATACATTCATTATTATAGCATCTTAACCAAGATTAACTCTGTTGTAAGAGTTCAGTCTTTATGTTTATCTCTTGTGCATCGGGTGATCATCAAATTGCTTTCAAGAAAAATGGAGAGAATGTTAAACAGCACAATACACAACATGTGCATGGATTATTTTAATAACATTTCACAAAATGAATTCATGCTCTCAGTCCTATATCCTGCTTTTGTTCATGCAGCAGGCTTACAGTACGCCTTCAAAAGTGATGAATGGATAGCAGGTCGTCTCCACAGGATAAAAATGGAGTATACAGGGTACAGGATTTTATGGCGATAAACAGAGATTGGGAGAAGGGGGAAGAATATAGGGTGAGGTATAAAAACCAAAGACAGGACAAAAACAGAATTGGTTGTGGATAATAACCTGCTGTGGAGAAGCAAAGCTTACAGTTTTGGGAACTTCATAAGCGATTTGTGTGGAGACCCCACCCATGTCCAGGACACCAGCTGTCCTTTTTCTCACAAGCGCCTCCTGCTGATCACTACCCGGGACATTGACCTCAACTATTGCGTCCCCATCTAAAAAGGTATACAGGAAGGAGAGATAAAATATGGGATTCTAATTTTGATCAAATGTGTACCCTACACAAAATCTACTGGAAATTTAACATGTAGATGTCTTTCAATGGTACCCTCTGAAATACTATTACTTTGACCATGACGTTAATATTTATTAATGAGTGCTTACCATTGTGCACATGGTTGAACCTCCCAAGGACAAAGTTTATTCCAATCCATGCATAGACACCTGTAAACCATGATAACATTTATGTCATTACAGCTCCAATACTGAACCAAAAAGTAAGAAAAATAAATGTTTTTCCTCTTAGAAATTAAAATGTAATTAAAAATACATTGAAGTTAAATGTACTGGTTAGAATTTGCTTTGTATCATTATTTTGATTTACCCTCCTGTTTCCCTGAAATAACTTCTACATGGGAATCAGAGAAAAGGAAGCTGAAGTGGACAGGGATGTCAGTTCGAAGATCTTCAAGAAGAGCCTCTTGCTGACTGGGGGAGAAAAGAAATAAAATAAATACTTAAAAAGTTGTTTTTTTATAGCAACATTTACAGTTAGTTTCATGAAGTGATTTTCTTTTCATTCTATGTGAATGCTCAAAGAGGAACCTGTACCTTTCGGGGAGGATTCTCATTCCAGCCGTGCACAGGATGTATAAGGGTGTTTCTTGATGCTTATGTTTGGGAATATGTTGGGCTGCAAAGCTCAGCAGTGGATAGATGTAATCACTCGCTTTTTCCGGCGTTTTAGCCAATTCCGAAATGCCTAGAGCAACAAAAACAAATGACAAAACCACAAGTAACGTCGATACAATAATTAAAGGAGAAATTATGGCGTAAGTAACCTCTCTACAAGTTGCCTTGTGTTATAATTGTTACATAATCAAGTTAGATAACAAATGTGTTGACAATAAAATGTGTTGGCACTTACTCGACCTCCTGGATAATTCATTTGACAATCATGCACTTGATATCGTACCTGGCTTGATCTTCATGACCACTGACTTTCGATGTTGATCTCGCATTTGCTGAATATCCAGGAGTTCATGTGGATTCCCATTGTGCCGTGGCCAGTAGTACACAAATATTCTGGAGCCACTGCTGCCACAGTCCACTACTAATCCATAGTTCAGGTAGGGATCACTTGTGTCCGTTGCTTCCACGTCAGTCACCCTTGCTAAGTGCCTTTTAAATAACAACATAGTATTAGTTTTATAGGATGTTGTGAGTGATTACAGAAACCACATCTTCTGGTATACCTGTGGAAAGGATTTTCGTCTCTCATCCAGCTAGAAGGCCCTTCTCCAGTTGCAAGCAACAGGTAAAGGACCCCAATGAGGCAGAACACCAGGCCAATATAGAGGAGCTGTCTAGATGAAGGTATCAAAACACGGGGAATAACGTGGGATGGCAGACTGAAATGCCATGAGGCTGGGAAAAGGCACGAAAAGCCGATCCTGTCAACAAACAGAGAAAACGGAACAGCCTCATCATAAAGTCCTCGGAAGCCAGACGAATAGTAAACCTCATGCATTCCTACCTTCCCATGATGGTGATTGTCTTCAACCTGATAAACTTATTTCTAATAACTATCCTTTTCATCCAAACATTCGGCTGAAGCGGCGAGTTTCGACTTCTTCCACTCCTTCACCACCTTTTCCTCGTTCGCCATCATGACCTTTAATTGGAAAATATTTACGTTGTTAAGTCGTTAACAAGTCAATTGGAATTAAGGATTGTGGTTTGGCAAACTGTCGTTTGTATTTACATCGATTTTTGAAGAGAATGTGATTTGGTTGTAAACAGAAATCAATACCGTTTCAAATCAGCTATCAAACGTTTAGCTACTGTCAGCATTACTTATGAGCTCATGAGCCTAAAAGTCCTGATTATAAGCCCTAACACAAGAATTTCACACATTTTACCTCTCAGTGTGAACTATGCTACTCTCATACATATTTAGTATTCCATATGTTTTTTTTTACTTACAGACAAAAGAGTGAAAACCCATCCTCTTCAGGCGAAATTGACATTTATAAGGTGCCAGCTGCTAGCCGCTAGCTGAAGTACAGGAGTATGTGGCAGACCGGTCTCCATTTAGTGACGTAATCATTCCGGGTATGTTCGATTTCCATGCAAGAACGTGCCGAGTGTTGGGAACACGGACAACAATCCAATATTGCCCGCCCTTCCTCTTCGTCATTACTATACACGTCAAACGGTCGCATATGAAGCTCTGCCATCCGATACTGGAACATAGACATGGAGAGATCTAGTTCCTTGAACTGGCGGGTATGGCGCATGGTCCTTTGAAATGTTTTTTTTTTCCTTTCCATCCTTACAATTTGTGTATTCTTGCTATGCGGGAAGATGTGGAAATCATCTTTACCTCTCACTGGTAGATTGCATACATCAAGGATGTCATGTTCTGCAATTAAGATACAAATAAAAAAATATGTAAGAAAGGGCCCCTCCATTTGTTTACTCTTCTTCTTCTTCTCTTTCTTGGCCTCCGGGTGGTGCACTTCAGTTTTGTGACACTACGTCCTCTCATCGCACAGTGCCTGGCAAAATTTTCCCCGACTCCAGCTGGACACACATGGGCCAAGATTTCTTTATTTATAGTCAGATTACAAAATACAGACAAAAAGAAAACAATATATATTACGCTATAATCACAGGCCTATAATGAAACAAATCAATATATTCCTTATAATTTATCGCTGTTCCATAAGATGTCCTATATAGATTAAATGTAGGCATAAATGTGAAACATAGCTGTACCTTACACAATATATACAGTACATATATATGTGTGTGTGTGTTTGTGTATGTTTATAGGAATGAATAATACTGAGTAATAGTCAGATCGTGCACTTATTCAAAATGTGTGTCGAACAATATACTCACATACTGTGAAACGTCACATGAATGTACAGTATATTTTGCAATCTTACAGAGAGTAATATCATTCTAACTTTTGCATTATAATTTTAAAATTTCAAAAACTTTTAGATTAAACATTTTAAGAAGAAATAAACTCTTTACTTTGTCACATTCAGTTTTACATACAGCACAAATTCAGCAAAATTCGACCACTGCATTCAACCAATCATGGTTGAACCATGAGCAGTTGGCAGCTGCTTAGCAGAACCAGGGGAGCAGTTAGGGGTTCAATATCTTGCTCCACAACACTTCTGCAGTCTAGGAGGAGTGTGGGAATGGAACCAAGAATGTTCGGTTCCAAGAAGATCGCTCTAACCACTTGAGACACGCCGCTGTTTGCCCAAGATACAGTTTGCCTAGTAGCCATTGCAAATGACTAAATAGTCAATAGTCTTTTTAAAATACAGTGTTTATTTACCTCCAACAGTAGATGGGAGGCTGCATTGTCTCTTCATTACACCCAGACCACTTGGGCTTTAATGAACCGCTTGCACTATAACCATTCAAGGTGAGTGATTTCCCAGCAGTGACTCGCGTCTACAAATTTTAATCTCTTGCTCTGTTTCATTATACTTTTCACTGTTATCATCCTCATGTCAGTTCGTGGAAGGACCAGGTACTGCACTCTTCCAAGTGGCATAGGGGGAGAGTTTGTGGAATCTGAAAAAAAGAGCTGGTCCAAGTGATATTTGTGCAATACGTGTTGTAAAACAGCACAGCGGGCACAGCAACGCTACCAGAGACAATTTCTCCACAAAAGGGGTATTGAGGAGAAGCTACCTTATTACCCCCTTCAGAGATATCCAGGGCATATCAGGCCTCATTTGGTGGTGCTCACATGAGAAACTGTGGAGATGTGAAACTAAGAAAATTAACAAAATGATTTCCTTCAAAATATATATATTTTTTTATAAATGATTTAATTAGCTGTTGTTTGAATCATTTATTTATTCATTTATTAATTTATTTAACATGGGCCATACAGTCCATAGTTTCCACTTTTGGTCTAAGGTTAATAAAGGAAGAGTGTAAAGCTGCGAGTTTTTATCTTTCCAACAAAAAAGATGAAAAACCTTACCTTTCATTGCTTGTAGCTTAATAAATGGTGGCCCAGCTTTGAACTGTGATATGGGTTCAAAGACAGTGATTGCCAAGGTCTCGTTAGTAAAGGTAGATTGATCCTAAAATCTGACTGAGACAGAAATTTAGGATGCTCATAATACAGTGAGACTTCACATTGGCACCTGTGCAGGAGATGTAGACCCTCTACTTCTTGTGCACAGTAGCTCTCAAAAAGCTGTTTTTTTTTCTACCAGTGCAAAAACTACAGCTATATATAATTTCTGGAATCTATCCTTATTTTTATAGAATTTTATCTCTTTTACTTTCCCTTATATTGGTATAGTTTGAGTCTGTCCTTTTAATGGATAAATGCTGTTGCACTTCCTTGAATTAAATTGTGATTTAGATCCTACAACACTCACAGTAATTTTTATTGTATTCTTATATGAATCAAACGGGCATTTACATGAGTGACAAAGAGCAGCGGCAAGGCAGGCTTGGAGTACCCTGCTCATGTTGCTCAACTTCATGTTATTCTTGTGTTGTGTTGTGTTGTGTTGTGTTGTGTTGTGTTGTGTTGTGTTGTGTTGTGTTGTGTTGTGTTGTGTTGTGTTGGGAGGTTCTACAGAGACGGTTTGGACATTTGAGTTTTGGACAGGCGTGGATAACCTCCAGTAGAGGGCTGTGAGGGTTTGTCTTCACCCCCTCTAAAGTGAGTGAGACAAGAGGGCAACCTGCAACATGCAAGGCTGGAAGAATATCCAGCAAAGAGCCTGGCTAGCATATTGAGAGGCATTGCAGCTGGCCAGACCAGGCTTGGCGGCCTGTGGCTAACATTGGCCCCTGATTTCCTCATGAGGTTGCCTCAACATCTACGTTCACAGACGTGGAACAGATTACTGGAAATAAATAGCCTTAACTGCTAAACAAGTCAGTAGTTATACCTTTGACACCTCTCAGGCGCAGGGTTCGGCATTCAACATCCTAATTTCTTTCTCTGCCTTTTTCACTTGTTTGTCTCTGAAACCAACTTGGCCTTTCCTTACTCTTTGCCTCATCCTCACTCTGACTCCCATAGTCCTCCTATGATGAAATCCCTTCCTCCATTTCATTTTCCGATGCCTCCTTCTTCTCCCTCCAGCAACTACACAACTTCTCCAATCGCGGGACTCCTTCTCTAATAGTGAATTCATCTATCTGGATAAAATCTCTGTGGTGAATAAGGTAGATGGCCTGTGAAAGACCCCTACTATATCTTCCTTTGCTCTCCCAATCCCGTGTCTAGAGCAAGTAGACCAGAGAGTGGAAGAGGGGTCATGGGAGTGAGAGCTGAAGAGAAAGGTTGAGAGCAGGATGGGGAAATGGAAGATTTCGATGTTTAGTGGCAGCAAGATGACAGACTGCCATGTAAGTCAAAAGAACAGAGTGTCCCGCCTCCAAGAGGAGGTAGCGCAGAGAGGGAAAGAAAATGACAACCAGATGGCACAGTATACGACAACACAGAGTGACAGTCCTTAATTGTCACAATATGTGACAGCCAGGGATAAGGAACACAGTTCAGGCAGATATTGGAGGGTTTCAGACAGGGCCTTTGAAGGCACCTGCCGAGCTCCTGAAAAGTCCAGAGCGTAAAGAGCCTCCAAACCGTAGACAAATACATAAAATTAATACATTTCTTACAAGATCAGTTTTCTTTCCAGTTTCTGGAATTTGGTTACACCAATATTTCTGATGCTTTCTCAATGGGTTCTATTAACAAATGGATGAGGGGAGAATGATACTAATATGAGTTCCGTTGATTAACCAACCCAGCACCAGAATAGCCTTAATTCTGGAACGAACTCTTAAAGATCGATTACTGCCTTACCTGGCAACGTGATGCAATATGGGTGCAGAGGGCAAAAGTGACCAAACTGGGACACATCTCTAGCGACAGACTGCGTAGCTGGGGAACTAGAAGCACAGGACAACTGCTTTCTAATGGACAGCAGCCATGTCTGCTCCTACACCAGGTGACCCGCAATGGGCAAAGCAAAAAGAAATGTTAGATGAGAAGACTTACAAGTACTTACAAAAAAGGTGTATCTGTAATTTAATTTGTAAGGGAATATCATTGTATTTCAGGGATTGTTTTTTTTTCAATGATTTTACTGTTGCCTGTTAATAAATACCCACTCACGGAGAGAGCTGAAAGGCCCCATGATGTGTCTGAATGAGTAATGGATGAAGTACTTGTCTTGCATAGTCTTTAACCCAGACTTTGGTCATGTTGTCAGCAACGCTGAGCAGGTAAAGTTGTGTCAGTCACAGAACAATCTTCATCTCGCTCCCCGCTGCTTTTCCTGCACTCCTTGTAGTCATCCTTCTTCTCCTTGGACCACCTTTCACCCCTTGTTCAAATAAGATTCGATACAGAGGCGTTTTCCATTGAAAAGGTGGCTTGTTTGGCTTATTACAGTGCTGCTGAGTCTGTGAGATGAGGCAACCGCTCCTTGTTGATGGAAGAACTATGATAGCAGTCTTGGTTGTCACCACACTCTTATCAGATCAAAAATGATGATGATGATGATGGCTCAATTCTCCCATGCCTGATGTTTTGGAGACCTCCTCCATAATCCCCTGGCTAATCTGCACAAGTAGCCAAGGAAGACGAATCGGTTAGAAAAAGGGGAACAATATCCAATAACCATGGATGAAAGAGAAGTATAAAAAGTGTACCAGGGTTGTGTTTTTGATACGGTTAATAAAAAAAAACCCTCCCTTTTCGGTTAGAATGATGTGGACATTGTTGAAGCAATGTTTGGTAGTGCTGAGTTCATGCCACCAGAGGTCAGCCTCTATTCATCTACCGACATGCCGCAGAACTGAGGGCGATAGCAGCTGCCAGCAGATGGAATACAAGCCCTTCTAAAATTTAAAGAAAGATCGCTGCACTGATGTACATTTTACTCATGCAAGTTAACTTTGCAGTTGTTTCAGCCATGTTTCCTTGTCAAGTTTTCTTTTTGAGGGTTTTAGGTCAAAGTCTATGTTCATCTGTTTACGCTTCATCTGTTTACTATTTCATTTTGCTTTTGAAAAGCAAAGGGTTTTGGGACATTAAGTTAATCTGCGAGGAAATGCACAAGCCCTGTAACATGGAATGGATGACTTAAACTTGAAAGTTTTACTTTGAATTTGCCAAATTTTTAAACGTGATACTATATTTAGCAAAGCTCAAGATAATCACAGCAATTAATTAATCTGCTGTTTATCGATATAACTCATCTAATTCACTTTTCACTCTTGTTTCTCACATTTTAGTTTCATGTTCTCGATACATCATATCATAATCAATAATAAATTGAAGCGAGGAGCTTTGAATCCACTGCATCTCTATAAAGTTTGGGAAATATGATTGTTTTCTTGATCATATCGTTTGAGTGTGCCTTGCTTCAAACTTTTGAAAATTGCCACTATTATCCAGTTTTGGTCCTTTTACACTATAGTGTTCTTGTTAAAAAATAATAGTCTATCCTGTGTTTTCATTACCTTGAGACTGACCCTAGCCTTTTCAAGTGTTTTAAATGTAACACAATTTCGTCTGTAATCAGTGAAGAAACTACATGCATTGGTTCCCAGGATCTCAAGAATTTGTAGCTGTCTTCAATTATTGTCATTGTAAATGGTCACAGTAAGTCGCAGGGCTGTTCCTGAATCGAAAAGGCACTTTTTTCAATTACCCCCCTTTTTTCAAATCAAATACCTACCTCTCAGCCTGTGTATAAAAGTTAAGAGAGTGCACAACCATGTGGTCTGGATGCCCTCAGGGATGCATATTTTCAGATCCCTGTCATTTCCATACTCCGGATGTATCCCTCCTCCTGCTGTTCATGCACAAATTTAGCCCAGTGAAACAGTGCTACAGCCAAAAAAGTTAAAGTCATGTCAGTGAGATGTGCATAAGTATAACTACAATATTTTAATTAATGCCAACTACAAGTGCAGTGGAGTACATTTTAATTAAAAATTAAAAGTCAAAAGCATTTAGAAATTTAGAAACAATGAAAATGTTCAGTTACTAAATACAATATATTATTCAACAAAATAAATGTGGGACGATGCAGAGGATAGGCTTAGACGGAGGCAAAAGGATTCGCTGTGGTGACATATGAAGGGAATAGCCGAAAGGAGAAGAAGATTCTACTATATAAATGCGTCACATTAAACTTATGACTGACTCTGATGTCAGAATAAGAATTGAAAATAGGATTTATAAATCAATGATCCCAAATTATCTAGTGTTTAGGGTGACCTGTATAAAGTATACAGTCTTATCAGATCTGAGTTATATGCTATTTTTTCTGTAACATTCCATGACAGTCTAATTATAATTAACAATTAAGTTGTGATGGGACTGATTACGGATTCTATTTCGTATGGACTGATGAATCTAGCTTCCTAGAGATGGACTTCAAGGGGATGTCCCAAGATGAGAGCCAAACCATCTGTACAGGCTAATAGATGGGAGTTGGAATCCGTCTCCGGTCAGGAAGGCAGCTGTTTCATTCGGATGTGTGCTGTAGCGCGGCCAGGGCAGCGGACCAGATACGTTTGCAGTGATGAATGTGATGGCAGACTGAGGTGACAGTAATTTCTCTCTCATCTGTGGGGAAGAGTGGTGGCTGGTAGCCCAGGGAGATGTCTAAGAGAGACAGACTTGAAGCAGTGGCCAAGTGTGAATTGTGGGCATAATCGACCCAGGGGAGGAACTGACTCCATTCACAAGGGTTTGTGGATGTGAGACATCTGAGGGTGGCCTCAAGTGACCGCCTGACCGTTTGATTGGGGATGAAACCCTGAGGTGAGGGAGACCTTGGCATTGTGTGTAAGACAGAACTCTTTCCACACCTGGGAGGTGAATTGAGGCCCAAGGTCAGACAGAATCAACCCTGACGACAGAAGACATGTTTGACCAACAGTTGGGCAGTCTGAATGGCTGAGGGGAGCTTCTCGAGGGGAACGAGGTGGCATGCTTTACAGAAGCGGTCTACAATGGTGAGAATGGTGGTCATACCCTTAAAGGGGGGAAATCCAGTGACGAAGTTGATTGCAATATTCAACCAGGGTCTGTTTGGAATGGTCGCAGGTTGAAGTCCAGTGGGTGGTCCGTGGGAGGACATGTTGCGTGTGCGAACAGGATCAGCAAGGATGTAGTCCTTTGCATCCTTGTGGATGGACGGCCACCAGAACCGGCGGTTTATGATGGGCAGAGAATTTGGAAGAGTGGGCCCAGTGGATGAGACCGGAACAAGGAGGGAACGTACATTCTGTCTGGTGAACCAGTGCTGGGGTCTGGAGAGCCCCAACGGTGCAGCTAGGTGGCAGGGTGGGAGCTGGGGTGTTGTCATTGTCATTCAGCGAGAACTGGCGGGAAAGAGCACCTGGCTCCATGTTTTAAGCACCTGGAAGAAACAAAATGGAGAGGTTGAACCAGGAAAAGAAAAGAGACAAACGGATTGACGCAAGTTGAGACATTTGGCTGACTGTAGGTAAGCTAGGTTCTTATGATCTGTCCAGACTAGCACAGGATGATCAGCGCCCTCCAACCAATGCTGCCACTCCTACAAAGCAAGTTTGATGGCTAGGAGTTCCCTATTCCCCACATTGTAATTTCTATCGGCAGGGGACAACCTATGGGAGAAAACGGCACAAGGGTTAAGTCCTTCCGTTACAGTCCACGCATTGAGATAGGACTATGCTGACCCCCATTTCATGGGCATCAACCTCAAAAACAAATTGTTTGTAGGGGTTGGGCTGGATGGGGACTGGTGCTTGCAAGAGAAGGGTGTCTTGGTGGAGGTAAAAGTGGTCAGTGGGGAAGCAGTCTGACTGTAATTCCTTATAAAACGGCGGTAGAAATGAGCAAATCCCTGGAACCTCTTGAGAAGTTTGCTTGTTTGCAGGACTGGCTAATCCAGGACTGCTTTCATCTTTTCTGGATCCGTGCGAAGCTGTCCGTCCTCTGGGATGAAACCGAGAAATGAAATAGATGGCTTGTGGAATTCACATTTCTCGGCCTTGAAGAAGAGACGATTCTTCAAGAGTCGTTGAAGAACCAGGCAGACATGTGTCTGGTGGTCAGCTTGGGTCTTGCAAATGATGAGAATGTCATCCAGGTAAACAAATACAAAGATGTTCAGAAAGTCACGGAGAACATCATTTATCAGGGCTTGAAACACAGATGGGGCATTGCAAAGTCTGAAGGTCATGACTAGGTATTCGAAATGTCCAATGGGGATCTTGAAGGCTGTCTTTCATTCAGCCCCCTGATGGATCTGAACAATATGGTAGGTGTTGCGTAGGTCAAGCTTGGAAAAAATGGTGACTCCTTAAGCAGGTTCGTAGGCTGACAAAAGGAGGGGTAAAGGGTATTTATTCTTGACGGTGATTTGGCTCAGATGTCTGTAATTGACACAAGGTCAGAAAGAGCCGTCTTTCTTGCTGACAAAAAAAATAACCCAGCCCCCAGGGGAGATGATGAATGGCAGATAATACCTGCAGAGAGTGATTTGTTTATTCATTGACCAGGTCAGCATCTTCGGGGTTAGCAGGAGCCGAACTTGGAGGGACGGCTCTCTGCAGGCAGCAAGAAAGGCAGTTCGAAGTCCAGGACTCAATTCTGAGCTCAGACCAGTTAATGTGTGGGTCGTGGTGTTGGAGCCAGTCTAAGTCAAGGACAATGGGTGAGTGAGACATAGGGAAGACATAGAAGGATAGTTGTGCACGGTGGATTCCGGAAATGATTAACTGTAAGGGCTTGGTCTTGTGGGTGATCCAGGGTAAGGCTCTACCGTTTGGGGCAGAGACATTTAAAAGGGTGGACAGAGGTAAGGTTTCAATGTTGGACTGTAAGACAAGGGAGTGATGAATTAAATTTTGCTCACAACCAGAATCAGTGGTAGACTTGTATCTTGGACAGGAGCAAAAGCTGGGAGAAGATGAATGGTTAGTCCTGCCCAGGACCTGTCGTTTAATTCCCTCTTTGCTTCTTTGCCTCAGATAGTTATCCAGTTTTGGCATCATCGTGGGGGAAGCAATCTGGTGAACGATTGAACACCAGGGAGCACTGTAAAAGGAACCCCACCACAAAGACCTACCTCTCCAGAGAATTTCTCCGTAATGGGGGAGCTAACCTGTTGGGAGGTGGAGAGGACCTGGGAGACTGCTCGAGCGGTGGATTAGACGAAGTAGCAGCTGAGTGAGCTGAGCCAAACACTGGTTTGTGATATCCTGTTGTTTGCCAAGGGACCCAAGAGCTGTGTCATGATGGGAGATTACTGAGCTCTGTTTGGCTAGGGCTGGCCTGAGAGTGTCCGCTGGGTCAGAGTAGCCAGATTGTTCTGTCATGGTTTTTGTAGATATCCAACACAAATGCAAGAACACTCTGAGGAAGTTAGGCGTTTTTAGGGGTTTATTTACAAGAAGATGAGAGGATGTCTGTGCTGAGTCCAGGTTGCTTATGGGGTCGCGGGAGTCTCAGGAACTTGTAAGGAAAGGCGAGGCGTAGATCTCTGGGCTCGGGAACGATAGGGATTGTGAGAGTCTCAGGAACTTGTGGGGAAAGGCAAGACATAGATCTCTGGGCTCGGGAACAATAGGGACCACGAGGGTTTCAGGAACCTGCGGGAAAGCCGGTGAGATGTAGATCTCTGGACTTGGGAATGAGGACCTTGCGAGGAAAGGCAAAAGGGGTCCAACAATCTGGCACCGAAGGGCTGAGAACAGGCTCCTCTTGACATCAGCCTAATGAGGCCTGATGATCGGCTGTGCTTGAAAGGCAGGAGTCCTCCCTCCTGCATATTGCTGCTGCTCGATCCCAAAAGTAAGTACCTGCTGAACAATTATTTTAATAATTATAATAATATATTTTAAAGGGGGTTGGGTGCAGTGTGAGCTGGGTGGTGGTCGGAGCTGCAGGGGACCTTGGCGGTCTGACCCAGAAGCTGCCGGGGAAGGAGCCCGAACTGAGATTTTCGACTAGATATAGTTGGAATCACCTCAATGCACAGCATGGGGTCTGAGACTATGCCTCTTGAGAGGGGCTTGACTGTTTTACTATGGACTTGCCCCTGGTGAGAGGCGCCAGGCAGGTGTGGGCATATTCATTTCCTCCTGACTCGGCGCCTGCATGTTGGCCTCCCTCTGCCTTCAGACGGGTTGATGGGTTTTGACTGTTGCTTGGGGCTATGCACCCAACAGCAGTTCAGTTCACCCACCCTCCTTGCAGTCCCTAGACTAGAGGTGCTGCTAGAGAGCACTCCTACTGGAGACTCCCTTGTTCAATTGGTGGTGAGCTGGCCCCAATGGTGGGGGAGGATGCCGGTCAGATCTGGCAGACCCAAACGTAATGTGAGGGTCTGCTAGGAATGTCTGGCAGAGTCCCCTGTCAGAAGGAGTTTCAACTCCCACCTTCAGGAGAGCTACAACCGCCATCCAAGGGAGGTGGGGGAAATTGCATCCAAATGGGCCATATTACGTGCTTCCATTGTTGAAGTGGTATATTGGAGCTGCGACCATAAGGCGGTCAGCACCTGTTGAGGCAGCAATCCTTGAACCCGCTGGTGGACCCCAGTAGTGAGGGATGCCGTCAAACTGAAGAAGGAGTCCTATTGGGCCTTTCTGGCATGTGAGGCTTGGAGGCAGCTGACAGGCATGCCAGCCGGCATGTGGCTTCAGCGGTCGCCGAGGCAAAACCTGGGGTGTGGGAGGAGTTTGGGTAGACCATGGAGAGCAGCATCCGGTGGGCTTTCAGGAGATTCTGGTCCACCATCCGGCGGCTCAGGAGGGAGAAGCAGTGCTCCATCAACACTGTGTACAGTGGGAGTGGGGCACTGCTGACCTTAACCCAAGACATTGTAGATTGGTGGAAGGAATACCTCTAAGACCTCCTCAATCCTGTTGAAATGCTTTCCATTGTGGAAGCAGAGCCAGGGGACTCTCAGGTGAACACACCTATTTCTGGGGCTGAACTTGCTGAGGCAGTCAAAAAGCCCCGGGGGTGGATGAGGTCCGCCCTGGGTTCTTCGAGACTCTGGATGTTGAAGGGCTGTCCTGGCTGGCATGCCTCTGCAGGATTGCGTGGACGTCGGGGACAGTGCCGCTTGATTGGCAGACCGGGTGGTGACACCCCTTTTTAAAAAGGGGGATCGGAGGATGTGCTCCAACTCCAGGGGATCACACTTCTCAGCCTCCCTGGTAAGGTCTATTCAGCGGTGCTGGAGAGGAGGGTCCACTGGTTTGTTGAACCTCTGATCCAGGAGGAGCAGTGTTGTTTTCGTCCTGGTCGTGGAACAGTGGACCAGCTCTATACCCTCAGTAGGGTCCTCGAGGGGGCATGGGAGTTTGCCCAACCACTCTACATGTGTTTTGTGGATCTGGAGAAGGCATTCGGCCGTGTCCCGCGTACAATCCTGTGGGAGGTGCTCCGGGAATATGGGGTACCGAACCCCATTATACGGGCTATTCGACCCCTGTATGACCACTGTCAGAGCTTGGTCCCTCTTGCCGGTTGTAAGTTTCCGGTGAGAGTTGGACTCCACCAGGGCTGCCCTTTGTCACTGATTCTATACCTAACTTTTATGGACAGAATTTCTAGGCACAGCCAGGGCGTCAAGGGGATCTGGTTTGGTGGCCACAAGGTTGAGTCTCTGCTTTTTGCAGATGATGTGGCTCTGTTGGCTTCATCAGTCCATGATCAGCTCTCACTGGAGCGGTTCACAGCCGAATGTGAAGCAGCTGGGATGAGGATCAGCCCCTCCAAATCCAAGACCATGGTGCTCAACCGGAAACAGATAGAGTGCCAACTCTGGGTTGGGGAAGAGGTCCTGGCCCAGGTGGAGGAGTTCAAGTATCTCGGGGTCTTGTTCACGAGTGACGGAAGGATTGAGTGGGAGATTGACAGGCCTATTGGTGCAGTGTCTGCAGTGATTCAGATGTTGTACTGGGCTGTATTATGGTGAAGAAGCAGCTAAGCCAGAAGGCGAAGCTTTCAATTTACCAGTCAATCTTCATTCCTACCTTCACCTATGGTCACAAGCTGTGGGTATAGACTCAAAGAACGAGATCGCGGATACAAGCAGCCAAAATGAGTTTTCTCCGCAGGGTGACCGGACTGTCCCTTAGAGATGGGGTGAGAAGTTTTGCCATTCAGGAGGAGCTCCGAGGAGGGTCGCTGCTCCTCCGCACAGAGAGGAGTCAGATGAGGTGGCTCAGGCATCTGGTCAGGATGCCTCCTGGACACCTCCTGGGGAGGTACTCCAGGCATTTCTGTGATATCTATGGGTTGTACATACAATATATTCTCAGAATGATAACACCAAACTTCACGATATGCTGTTTTGTTGCTGAAGGAACTTACGGAACTCCCGCCCAAAACATCACATCCAATATACGCTTACATCAACGTCATGAGGTCAGCAGTATGTGCAAACACTAACATCAGTTCAGTCTACTGGTATTATATGAATATTACATCACTTCTTTTTTTTTCTTATTCAAAGTTTGTCTGCCACTTTTGGTTACTTCAGTACTCAAAAACAGTGAACATGAAGGTAGGTAATGGATTAGATTTCTTTGGTGTAATAAACTGGAGAGTAAACATTCATTTCGTCTATGAACAACAATAATACTATGAGGTAAACAATTTGATTCTATGCTCTATACTTGAAAGTATCTATGAGGTTGTTTCTTTGCTCTATATTTGAAATCTAAACTTACCTGTTTTATACTGAAACAATCTAACTTATTGATATTCTGAAAATGTAGAGCTTAGAATCAACCTTGTAAATACTTTCAAACACAACAATAAGCAATATGAATTAAGCACTTTGATTTGAATGTTTTCATTAAGGTAATTCCAAGTATACAGCATAATTTAAACAATCTTATGAAGATAAAGATAACTCCACTCTTCTTTTTTTTTTAGTCGCCTGTTTCCCTCATGGTGTATCAAAGTCACTGAGGTACTGTGGAGGGTGTCGGCAACTGGCCGGTACTATGCCCACACCAGGACTGTGTCTCAGAGCTGATCCCTGATGAAGTCCCAACACCACCTTGAACTTCTCTATTACACCTACAGCACACCTCACCACTGTCTCACAGCTGGCATACATGTCCTGCACCAGTCCAACATACTTCTCTGCCTCTCCAGACTTCCTCATACAATACCAGAGTTCCTCTCTTGGCACCCTGTCATATACTTTTTCTAGGTCTACAAAAGTGCAATGCACCTCCCTCTGACCTTCTCTGTACTTCTCTATTAGCATTTTTTATTAGCATAAAGCAAAATCCTGCATCTGTAGTACTCTTTTTAGGCATGAAGCCATACTGCTGCTTACAAATGCTGACTTCTTCTCTCAGTCTAGGTTCCACTACTCTTTCCCCTAACTTCATTGTATGGCTCATCAACTTTATCCCTCTAAAGTTATCATAATTCTGCACATCCCCCCTACTGTAAAAATGGGCACCATCACACTTCTTCGCCATTCCTCAAGCATCCTCTCACTCTCTAAGATCCTGTTGGATAATATAGCCAGAAACTCTACAGCTGCCTCTCTCCACTTCCATACCTCCACAGGCATATCATCAAGACCAACTATCTTCCATTCTTCATCCTCTTCAGTGCCCTCCTCGCTTCACTTTTACTAATCTCTGCAACTTTGATGTCTACAATAATCACCTCTTCTACCCTTCCCCCTCTTTCATTTTCCTCTTTTATAAGCTCTTCAAAGTACTCTTTCCATCTTCCCATCACTCTTTTTGCATCTGTCAATACATTTCCCTCTCCATCCTGAATCACACGGACCTCCCGTACATCCTTTCCGTCTCTATCTCTCTGTTTTGCCAACCTGTATAAATCATTCTCTCCCTCCCTACTGTCCAACAGAGCATACAATTAATCGCATGCCCTTCGTTTTGCCTTTGCTACCTCTATCTTTACCACACGCTGCATCTTCTTGTCTGTCCTCTTCAGTACCCTCAGTGTCCCACTTCTTTGCTAACCGCTTCCTCTAGACACACTCCTGCACTTCCTCATTCCACCACCAGGTCTCCTTATTTACTTTTCTTCCAAATGACACACCAAGTAATCTCCTACCTATCTCCCTGATCACATTAGCTGTAGTTGTCCAGTCATCTGGAAGCGCTCCCTGACCACCAAGAGCCTTTCTCATCTCCTCCCTGAAAACCATACAACACTCCTCCCCTTTCAGCTTCCACCACTTTGTCCTCTGCTCTGCCTTTGTCCTCTTGATCTTCCTTGTCATCAGAGTCATCCTACAGACCACCATCCTATGCTGTCTGGCTACACTCTCACCTACCACTACTTTGCAGTCTATGATCTCTTTCAGATTACCTCGTCTATACAAGATGTAGTCTACTTGCGTGCTCCTACGTCCGCTCTTATAAGTTACCCTATGTTCCTGTCTTTTCTGGAAAGAAAGTATTTACTACAGCCATTTCCATCCTTTTTGCAAAGTCTACCACCATCTGTCCCTCTACGTTCCTATTCTGGATACCAAACCTGCCCATCACTTCTTCATCACCTCTATTGCCTGCACCAACATGCCCATTGAAGTCAGCCCCAATTACCACTCTCTAATTTCTGAGGATATTATGCATCAATTCATCAAACTCATTCGAGAACTTCTCCTTCTCCTCTAACTCACATCCCACCTGTGGGGAATAGCCACTAACAACATTGAGCATCACACCTTCAATTTCTAATTTCAGGCTCATAAATCTATCTGACATTCTTTTCACCTCCAGAACATTCCTAAAAAACTCCTCTTTCAAGATAATTCCTATTCCATTTCTCTTACTGTCAGTACCATGATAGACCAACTTAAAACCTGCTCCCAGGTTTCTTGCCTTACCACCTTTCCATCTGGTCTCCTAGACACACAGTATATCCACCTTCCTTCTCTGCATCATGTCAACCAACTCTCTAGCTTTTCCTGTCATCCTCCCAATATTCAAAGTCCCTACTCTCAGTCCCAGACTCATACAGGCGCATCAGTTTTCATTTGTTGGATGGCCGGCTTTCACAGATGACACTTCATGCGATCACAGTGTAATTTTACTGGCCAGACAGAGAGAACATCAGTGGATGATTGTTTTATTTGTTCAGTCTTCGTATGATCCTAACATTTAAGACTAATAAAGTAATCCTTTTAATGTATGGACAGACGTGGAGAGGAGGTATGTTAATACGAGAGGAGGTACCATAATCTACGATATAATAAGGATGAATTTAGACACTTATTTTTTATGGTGAATAACTAACCTTAGCTCTATTTGATTTTCTCCTACTAGTTTAGTTTTTGAGCAGTACTTCCTGAGAGAGCTGAAGAAGGTGGTGTAGTAACATGGAAACAGTAACCCCAGAGTTTAGTCTCCAAGGCATTACTCTCTCGACAACAAAGGTACTAGGGACTGTACACAGACCAATTAGGTCTACTTGAAGTGTAGTAGTGACCCCGGAATAGAAGCTATTGACCTATCTCTCTCCGGCCCTGCGCTGATTGCTGGACTGCATGTTTGTCAAATTAGATGCGCTCTGGTGATTGGTGGAGTGAGTGCGGGGGTGGGGGGTGGGGGGAGGTTGAGATCAGAAAATGTAAAGGTAGTGATGTGGAGAGCGGAGTCTAGTATGGTTATATCAAGAGAAGTTGTTGTGAATAAAGCGACGACATTAGGAGTGAACGCCTCGTTGCAGACTTTCTCATTGAAGCGTTACACTGGCGTCAGAAGTGACTTTGAACCAGTGGCCACATCCTGGCTGATTTTGTCGCAGTTCTTTCTCGAGTTAGCCTATTATTGCATCCGACAATTGTCTCGGCCATGGAGGCTCCCAGGTTCTTCGGCAGGTTAGATTGGGAAGCTTTCCAGGCCCAATTTGAAGTGTTAGCTCATGCATAGGGGTGTTCGACAGAGAGGAAAACGCTACAGCTGGCTCTGTGTCTCATGGTCCCCTGTGAGCAGCAGGAGTATGGGACGTTGGTGGGGGCCCTACAGAAGCGGTTTAGACAATGTTTGAAACCAGGGCTCCTACGTAACAAGCTAGGCAATCGGGGCAGGAAATCTGGTGAGCCGCTGCGAGGTTTGGCGAGCGAAATAGAGAGCCTGACTCGGTGGCCCGTTGCCCAAATGCCGTCAGATGTATAGGGGGAGCTGGCCCGCGACCAGTTTATGAGAGCTCTTTGCCCCGCAGAGTTGCGTGTCCTGGTGCAGCTACAACCCCCCAGACCCTGTAGGCAGCCTTGGAGAAGGCTGTAGAGAGGGAGATAAAGTGGGGTGGGGTTGATACAACCGGTCAAGAGGAGAACCCTCCTGCTGTAAGGGCTGCAGTGGGGATCCCCGTGGAGGGAGAGAAGCTGGTCTGCATTAATGAAGCAATTGAGTAGTTGAAGGCTGTGTCTCTGCAGCCGACACGCAGGACCCGCCATGAGCCCAGGGTCTGCTGTGGGTGTGGTCGTCCAGGACATTTGGTCAGAGAGTGCCCCAGCTCGCGTCATGCTCCAGGAAATTGCTCAGGGCCCGCATAGAGGGGGATATGGGGAGGGGCTCGACATCACAACTGGGATGTTAGATGGCGCCCCATCCAAAATGTCAAGCTGTCGTTTGTGTTTTTTATGCATTGTACAACTTATGTAGTGATTACTGACATGTAATGAGGGACTGTTGTTCAAAATCCATTACAATGAATAGGTAACATGTATACTTGCTTACTTTCACTGGAACCTCAAGTTTTTTTACTTCAAGCATATAATAATTGCACATTTCTACACTTTCTGTTAGTATTTTGGATGTTACACAAATTTTGTTTTTACACATCCAACTTTGTCCCACTGTCGACAGTCGTTCCCCACGCACTCCAGTAAAAAAAAACAGAGAGCAAAAAGAGGCCACAATTCATCATTGAAAAATGACCTTAGGGGAAGTTAAATGATGTCTGGAAAAGTATTATCTCTGAGTTTTATTGTCAGCTCTGCCCAACTGTTGTGTCTTTGTGTACTAATGGACTAAAGAAAATGATGCAATGTCTGAAATATGGTGTTTCATCGAAAAACTATGAAACATAAGGGAAAAACATTTAAACAGCTGATTCAAAATTTGTCTTACCTACGTAAACACTAACACAGTCATGTAATGCTTTTATACCTTACATGATTACATGATTCAATCTCTTTGTGGAACTGCTCTATGCTAAAAACTGACCAACAGACAAAGCCATATTCTCAAATAAAGCTTTCTCTCTCTGGGCATCTGGCTGTTTTGTAAATATTTTCAAATGTCTTAGGCAGAACACAGAGGACAAACTGATGTCTTTGAACCTGAGCCTTGCACAGTTATTTTTCTGTAATCATCAAGAAACAGAAAGAAATGTTGGGAAAGATGGCACTGTCTCAGTTTTTTTGCTGGTATGTTTAACATAAAATTTTACATTGCAAAGTTACCACTCAATATCATATTCATGTGAACTGCGTTTCCTCTTTTTCCTGGAACAGCCTGTCATTGCACGACTCATTGCGCTTAGTGTAAAAGTTTGACTATTGTTAGTGAACTTGTGCAAAGGCCTTAGTGTCACTGACACATGGCAGTTAAGCAAGTCTTTGATTCTTCATTTGGTGTCAGGCCCAGATGGTGAACATTGTGATTTAGCAAGGTTGCTACCTTGCCTTATAAAGCAAGGCAGAATTGATTGGTACATTGCAAAATAAACAGTAACATAACTATAGTTCTGCAAAGGAGACAGTGGCTTGGTTATGTTCTGTGTTTGTCTTAGAAAATATTGCCATTGAAAAAAATGCTTACTTGAATATAAAGATATGGTTAAATTTTAACATTTGGAAAAATATATGACGGTGGCTCTGATCTTTCTTCTAGGCCCATTATGTTCCTGGCCTATGAAAACCACGTCAATAATTAGAGTTTGGACCCCTGACGTATAATAACTTTATTTATAATGTACGTTACAAACACAGGGTAAAATGTGATAAGGAAGATATCTTATGGCAGGGTGGACAATTAATTTTTATAGGGGGCCATAAGCGAAACCTGTGCACTGTTGGAGTGCCTAACCAACAACAATAGAAGAGCAGCACATTTGTATCACATGAACGAAAAAAATGTTTTGTTGTTCATGTTCTGATTGACCTCATGTGAGTTGGTCAGGGACACCCAAAGGGCCACATGTCTGACTTATGGTGTTAAAGCTGCTATAATGGTTAGATATCATTTAATTATGATTAATGATCTTATCTGATTAATCTGGTTATGGCAAGTAAAGTTAAATGTAGATTATATAAAAAGGAGACAGGTTTTACTATAATCCAGTCTCTGATCTTTTTAATTAGTGCAAGTATGAAACCAAACAAAACTGTATATTTCATTCGGAGAATCAACTGAGTTTTTAAAAAACTGAATAAAACAAAAGAAAAAGTAAATCACTGATAATAGGCAGAGCACAGAAAGCAGTTACATTTCAGTCATCATCATCAACCAAGTTGAATAATTACATGAAATTGAATGAGATTTAGCTAGTTTGGTATGGCTGGATATCCATTAATACATTCATTGTGTCTGTTCAGAAAGAAATTTCATAGCAGTCTTTGATTTCCTTTTCCTTGCATTCTAAATCACTGCAACTGATTCGTTCAAGTGGAGTACAGAGTGTTATTATTCCAATCCATGTCCTCTCATCATAGACCATCATTCCACTGGAGATAATCACTGCAGTTAGAAAGGCATGTGAGGCACCGGAACAAAATCTGGTGATACAAAACATCATTTAAAAACAATAGTGCACTTGCTGACAATAGTGCATCTTCTCCATATCGTTAACTTTTAGCACCACATGGGGAGCTTAATATCAACAATATGTGTATATCTACAGATAGTGCAAATCTAAGAAATAAAAACATGAACAAGATTTTAACACAAAAAACATCAAAATAGATTACATTTTAAGCAGTTTAATGATTTCCAAACCCATTTCTACAAATTACTCTGACCTCACATGAAGTAAATGAAAAATCTTTTGCTCACTTCGTGAACAAATCCCTTATTTCGTTAGTAATATATATATTATAGTAGTAAATATATGAAATATATATTCTGCTGAACACAGCCTTATAGTCTTGATCCCTTTCAATCCTCTAGAATCAAACTTTTTTTTTTTTTTGCATCAAGATCCCTATTGGTCCTTACAGTACCAGAAAACAATAGCACAGCAGTGCAGCTGAAAGGACAAGCGATGATGTTGAGAGGATTTATTCAATTGTTCCCGGTTCCGGTACAACCTTCCTTCCAGCCACATAAACTTCCACAATGTTTCGATCATCACCTGACAGGGGGAAGCAGAGACAAGCCTTGAACAAGTGATGAGTAATTGAACTAAATGAAACCGCAAGAATTCAAAGTCAGCAGTTTCATTTGCTGAGTAGACTGCTTCCAACCAACAGCAATGGTGGATATTTTGAGGAGACCTAGGCTAAATGAAAAAATTAACTAATTTCATTTCCTATTGCCATGTCTATTTATAAAGTTCAAAGAAACATACAGTAAATAATTGGGAAGATCCATATACTCAGATACATGTGGAATTGTAATTTGCAGTGTGACAGCTGTCATATTTAGATATAGATGAATCAGTCCTACAAAATGGATTTCTTTATGGAAATATCATACATGTTAATCATGAACTGGCTCGCCTCCCCACTGCAGGGGGGAGATAGGCAGCAACAAATGTTTAGTGCAAAAATTCCATAGTTTACTGTGCTACTCTATTTCAAACAATACACAACACAAATAAAGTTCGTCAGCACAACAGTATGAACAAAGGAAAGGCGTAAAATGAGAAAAAGTAATAGTAATGAGTGAGCAGCTAGTTTGAAATAATCTGGATTGGGTACATACCCAAGTTCAGGAACTTTTCCAAAAGAACCTGAAATCAAAGTGACAGGAGAAGGGTGCCTTGAATCATTTTCTGTTACACAATTCTTATGTAAATTTGATGTTTCCGCTAACATTTGTTGATAAATCTTTCATGAGGACTGGAATTGCTTATTTTTGTTCAAGATATTTCAGTTCTCATCCAAGAGGCTCCTTCTGTTCAATGAAGTCTGTTGAAATGAAACCTCTTCCGCAAAAAAAGTTACACAATTCCAGATGCCATTTCAAGATTTACGAGTGAGTACCCTAACCAAGATTTCTGTTTTAGCCAACAGTTTCTGATGGTTTTACCTTAGGTAAATCACAGTGGGTGAAGTCGATGCAGCCATCAGGAGCAGCTACATTTACCCTCACAGCATCAAAGTCTTTTCCCTCTTCAAAATTGCCGATTTGATCGTCCATGGACAAAGCTGGAACAGAAAGATTAAATCATGGAAAAGAAAAAAAAAACATCTTTCTGTTGTTAAAATTGAAAGGGGTCGTTGTGTTGTTCCTGTAGATAAAAGTCTATTTAACCAGGTAACTGTGCCTCAATACCCAGAGTGATTTGGAACATTTTCAGTTAGAAAAAATACTGTTAATGGGAAGCCATGATACTTAAACTTTAGCATACTTTATTCATTGTAACTTTCAGATGAAAGCTAATGAAACCTTAGTGTCTGAGCAAGTCCTACCTTCACTGCCCCCCAGGGTAGCCAGCCTAAACACCTCCTCAAAGGTAAGTGTTTCTTGTGTATCTTGTTCTTGGTGTTGTATGGTCAGCACTTTAGAGGTGTCCAAAGTTCTCCTGATAGCATCCAGCATTGAAATGGAATAGCCACCAGCTACATCTGTTGAAGAACAAAACAAATTAACACAATCAAAATAAATGCCCAACATGCATTGGAAGTATTGAAGACCTCCATTTCAAAACATCTTAATTTTCCCCATTTCTGCATTGATAATTTAATGCCAGATATCAACAAATATCAAACCAGAAACATCCCATCAAACAACCTGCTGATGGTGGGTAGATCAGTGTGCCAAGCTAACAATTTTCTAAACAAATAAACTATTATCTGGTTCAAGGTATCACAATGGTGCAATTTCTCTTGGGAGGATCCAAACGTGATCTAGAAAATATGTGAGGTTGAAAATTTTGTATCCAAACCTGTGCCAAGCCCCAGCTTAACCTTATGGTTGAGGACTCTGCGGACATTCAGCAAGCCACTGCACAGCCTGGGTAGGACAAATGAAAAGGCCATTACTATCTAATAAATTACAGAAGAAGTAACACTGAAAATATTATACTTCTCTTTTTTCATTTGCTTTGTTGAAAGGGGAAAAAACAATGCATTGTCACTATTTTTTAAGGCACGTAGATCCTGTGCATATAAACTGTGATTAACTGTCAAAAAAGAAACGTGTTGCGTACAGTGGTATCAGGGGTATTATGCGATAGGTGGAGAAAAGTATCAGGGGTACTATTTAATAGAGGAATATCAGCCAGAATAAAAGGAAAGGAGTACAAGACAGTTGTGTTGTGGTACCAGTGATGCTGTATGGCTTGGAGATAATGGCCTTAAAGAGAAAACGGGAAGCAGAGCTGGAGGTAGAAGAGACAAAGATGTTGAGGTTCTCTTTGGGAGTGACGAGGATGGATAGGATCAGGAATGAATCTATCAGAGGGACAACCTATGTTAAAAGTTTTGGAGACAAGGTCAGCAAAGCCGAGAGAAGACGATTTGGTCTCGTACAGAGGACGGATAGTGAATATTTTGGTAGAAGGATGCTGGGGTTGGAACTGCTAGGTGGGAGATCTAGAGGAAGACCAATGAGAAGATTTCTGGATGTAGTGAAAGAGGACATGAAGTCAGTCAGTGAGAGAGAAGATACAGAGAACAGGGTTAGATGGAGGAAGTTCATTCCCTGTGGTGACCCCTGAAGAGAAAAGCCAAAATTAAAAGAAGTTGCATATAGCTGTATGGTTTTTGATTCAATGAAGCAGGCAGACTTACGAGATGTTAGAGTTGGGACAGTGAGCCAAAGAGGCTCCTGTCTCTCTGAACAAGGCCAGCTCTTCATCACTGAGGTGGCAGCCATGAGCCATAACTGTCTGTGAGGCATCAACACAATAAATATCATTACTATTCAGGCTTTCGCAGTTTATTTTTTATCATTATTATATCTTTCTCATTTTCAAACAAAAACCATCTGGGTCTCACCTTCTTAGTTAGTAGGTTGTATTTGTGGTAGACATCTGTGTATGAATTTGATTCAGGGAACAGCAGTTTTACAATTTTGACTTCCTCCAAATTTTCACTAATATGACTCTGCAAAATGAAAGCAATACCCATTTTTAACAACTGTAGATGATACAGGTGCATGTAGACTAATGCCAAATGTTTGACAGAATTCTTCCATATCAGCATTTTGCTTCGGAAATTGCGAGCTAAACAGTTTCAGTAGCAACTGTTTCCTGTGTGTGTATTGAAGTGGCTTGGTTGCTAAGCTAGCCAACCTGAATGTGCAAATTGTTATTCTTGGCAATTTCTCCCAGTTGTTTGAGCAAGGCTCCTGAGCAGGACAGAGCAAAACGAGGAGTGACCACAGGCTTCACTAAAGGATACTGCAAAACGCAGAGGAGACGAGATGGTATTATAACAAAGGCAGCTAGAGGAACAATACACAGAAGACCTTACATTCTTATCAAATTTCAGATTATTTTTCATGATATGATAAAATATTACCTTCTTATCCAAAAGCTCAGTGATAAACCTTGAAGGAGCAAACGATATTATTAACTTGTTTTGTGCCTGAGACAGTGAGCAATGTTTAAAAACCTCTCTACGATACACAAAATTAAATGACCACACCTACCGACAGGTTTCGGCTTGAGACTCTTCGGTTGTCTCTCTGTAGTGTTCCACAGAACTGTTTATGTCCATGCACACTTTGCCCACCAATGCACGCTGTCCCATATCATCTGCAGATCAGACACAAAGATATTGGGATATGACTGCATGAACTATGTCATTTATACAGTCATCCAAATATGTTTGAAAAATGTGTCTAACTTGCCAGTTCCCTTTGGATAAATAATTCTTAAATCATTTATATTTTAAAGAGTGTGTGTGTGTGTGTGTGTGTGTGTGTGTGTGTGTGTGTGTGTGTGTGTGTGTGCGACTGAGAGAGAGATCCGGGGGAGAGAGAGAAACAAGGAGAAAGTCTTTCAAAAATGCACATCTTGATTTATTCTCAGTGTCTGTTTTCACAATTCAAACCATATGCACATACACACAGAAAAATCCTGAAAAAAATCTCCCAAAATGAAAAAAATAAATAAGTTGAAAGTAATAGTATTGGGAGTCTGACATTAGTTTAAGCCAGTGCGAAGTCCAGCATGGCTTCATCAGGAAACATTTTGATGAGGACATTATCTGTTTATTGGCTGTGTTTCCCTGATTAAGTACATCTTTTTAGTTATTTATGGTTGCACAAGGAAAACTGATTAGCCTTCTTCTGCATAGGCTAGAAAGCACACCAGCTGACTACCACAGTCACCTCAAACAAACATCAAACATTGTCAGCTGATTATACAAACCCAGCAGACATCATGCGCAGTCGCAGTGCTGATTATAACTCCACTGCCTCCACAACCCCATATGTCATTAAAAAATATCAGGATATGACAATGTCATACAAAAAGCGATCATTTTCCTGGTCTAGCAAGTGTACATGATTTTACGTTTGAGTGAGGAGCTTCTTACTTGCAATCTTGCCTAACAGGAGAGAGGCATCAGTATGTATTGTAGCAAAGTAACATGCAGTAGTCGTCCCATTCTTAAGAGTCCTTCTCTGTGAAGCACAAAAATCATTTTACAAGATTATGAAAAATTAACTCATCTCTCCAATCATATGATGATGCAACTCCTTTTCAGTTTCAGGCATCTTTCAATGTTGAGCAATATAATCAAGATCTTGCCTAATTCTGTTCTTGATGTATCACAACCCTTTAGTAAAATTACCCTGCCATATATTTCGCAACGCGTGCAAACTCACCACTACTTGAGTGTAAACCTTCTGTGCGAACCTCAAGTCCTTATAGAGTGACTCTGTTGGGAAGGTGTAAGTACTGAGCCACTGTAGCAGGGGCATGTCCAGGGCTGTGCCAGCGTAGCAGTACTGGGATGCGTGGATATGAGTGTCTACCATTCCTGGCATAAAGAATTCACTGTGGTGCAAAAAAAAAACATCAGAAAAGGTTCATATGAACATGCTGACAAGAATGACCCACTGAAAAAAATGCTGATGCAAATAAATGGAAAAAGATTTTAGGATCAGGGAAGTTTTAAACGCTTACTGTTTTGCTAGCTGAATGACATCAGAGGGGCAGAATCCAAAGTTTTGAGACAGCTTGTCAAGCTCCTGGCCTTTCCCAACGAAAGCAATCTGGTGGCAGAATTTTTGTTGCTTTTTTGCCAGTGAAATAACCTGTATCCCTATCTGTACTCAGAGGAAGCTTGACTTAACTGAAATGTGTGTCGGATTAATTCCATCAATAACAATTATAAGATTGCACTGAGAAATATTTAGTTCAATGTATAAAGTTTTCACCTTCAAAATAACTTGATTATGATTTTTTTTCATTCATCATTTATGCTGCTTATCCTGCACTCAGGGATGCAGGGAGGCTGGAGCCTATCCCATCTGTCAGGGGGAGGGAACCAGGTACCTTCTCGCAGTGCATTTTTAAAAATGTAATTATAATTTTTTTTCCAACTCATGAAAATTACTATTTAAACATTAATCCCCTCTGTGTATTTTGGGAGGTGGGGGAGTACAGAGTAAAACAGTATTGCACTAAAATGTATTTGAGCTGGTATGACAAAAAAAGGGAAGTGGGAGAAAACGAAAGTGCGAGTAGATCGTCTTATCGTTGATCTGCTATCTGAGTGGCCATGTAAAATCTTCATTTCCCCACTAACTAAAAGGACTGTCAATTCTTTCCACTCAGCTCAGGTTAAGGTTGGCTGACGACTGGCCGTTTAGATTAACCCAGACACGGACATGGACAGTTCTATGGAAACAACAGACATGACGGGAATTTTGCAGTTAGAAAACATTTTAAACTATTTGGTCCATTGCACACTTATCGGTAGTTTTACTGAAATTAAGTAATGTTAATGTTATTATCAAATAGTGCCAGGGTTTTGCAAGTTGCGATTATGAAAAACACTACAGCACAACAATCTCACATCCTTCGGGGTTAAAGGAGGACAGTCTGAAGAGCAACATATGCTAAAAGTATTTCCCTTGAAGTTATGACTAAACCTACTAGCGTTTTAGAAAGATGCGATTATTGCCTTGACTAGCCCTGTCAGATCCACATCATAGAGCCTATGATAATTCTGAAAAGCTGCAAAGTGAGGACAAAGCACATTCTTTCTGTTTACCATTTTGCTTTTCATCCAAGCTCTTCATTCTGGAAAGGCGACTTCAGATTTGACGTTTCGGTTCTCAGTTTTTTTTAATGTTGCCCAGTGAGAAAATAAATGCAACCAATTCGAAATGTCTCCAAAAAGAAAAAGCTTGACGTTTTCAAATTCTATAATTTTCAATTTTACTTTTTAGTGCAAGACTATAAGCGCAGTATAAACATTATTAGGTTGGAGCATCATAAACGACACACACACGGGGTTAATATGAAACCAATTTCCAATTACAGTGGCGAGCACTTGAAAGAGTCACACCTTTCCCTTCGAGTTCACCCCCAGCAGCGAATCCTCCAGAATTTGCACCGGGACTTGTCGAGTTGCGTGGATGAAGGTTCCTCTGTAGATCTGCGTGACGGGCTCGGAGGGTCGGTGAACGATCTCCATGGTTGCAGCAGACAAGTCGGACAACGCAATGCTCTCTGAGATGCAGGCTCCCAAAGTCTCTGTAACTCCTCTTATATCGGGACAGGAACTGCCGTTGACGCAGAGGGACGCCCAATCCGAAAAAGATCGCCCTGCTCCAATGAAGCGGCAGAAGATAAAGGAAGTGTCAGATCGAGGAAGTTACTGCAAATCCTTGGAGTTGGTGTTTTTAGCGTTTGTTTCAATAGAGGACGCGAAGAGGATGTTTTAGGATTGATATTCAATTTAAATTTCCAAAAACTCCGACCCTTTTGAGATGACATAGATTACGCAGTTTATCTGGTCGTGGAGGAGGAGGGGGGGTCGTCTTAAAATTAGCGTTTCTTCGATCGGAAACGAAAATGAAAGTAGTTCGAAATGACAAGGCCAAAGTCCGCGGATTGCCAGCCGCGCACTGTATCTTATGTACGTGTTCGTAGCACTATGTTGCGTGACCAGTGTTTTACGCACAACGTCACTTGGAAACGACATCTCTAAGGCGCACCGCACCCCCTACCTTCATCAATTTATTTGTTTATGAAATCGTTTTAACTTGGCTTCATAATAACTAAGATCTCTTAAAAAAGATCAAAATATCGGCATGAATAATTGTCAGTTTTCGATTTTTGGAGGGGAATTAAAGGGCAGCAAGAGTAGTGAAACCAAGCCATAATGGGCACAGTAGCAGTTTCGACTACATAAAAAAACAGCCAAGTTTTCAAGTTCCTTTGTCAAAGCGTGACAGGTCGAGAACTCAAGAGAAAATGAAAATGCGGCTTGTCTTACCATTTAATCTGCCTGAAAGAGAACTGTGAAGGAAGGAAAAAGTAAGTCCCTTTCGCTTGCCTTAATGTGTGTGCGCATTGTGTCTGTGGCCTAATGTAAGATTATAGCAGCAGCTGACAGAAAGGGGCTCAATGTCTAGGCAAGGCCCAACCGTCCCTCAGTCAGTAAGATGTAGCAGTTCTTTTAACGTTTGATATGATGTTCCGCTTCCTATTTGTATAAATAACTTTAAAAACATGAAATTCTGAATTAACTAAATGTAGCACAATGTGTTAGGCGTCAGCAAATTTTCTTGTTGGTTCCCATGTCACTGCACTTGACAATGTTGGGCGCTTATCTCTCTTTTTGCCATGTTTAGAATAGTTGAATTGTTATGAGGATCCTCAGATATCCAAATCAGGATAAATCTCAATGCTTCGTGGAAGCAAACCACTGGATTCCACCAACAGAATGGCCAGAAACCCTTAGAGAACTCTTGAACAGCCCTGAGCTTTACCACGCACAAAAGAAGTACAGCCAGAAGAAAAATAATGCAAACTTGAACCATGTTCTTAATCACTGTGTTGCAATCATGCATGAAGATTTCCATTTAGTCTTTAGAAAAGAAACATGGGACTCCTTCCTACTTCCTGACCACTGATGTGCACAGTGGGGTTTTAGAAGCAGAATACTTGAGAACGCAGCAGTCCACATATATCTGAATGACAAAGGTCACCCATTTATGTTTTAATGTGAACTTTGGCCAAAAATGACGATTGCCCTGAGATCCTTCCCCTTGGCAGCTTATCTCCTAAACACACATTAACTTTTGTGATTCGACCAACTCCATGGCCCAGATGATGAATGACTCAAATCACCTCAACTGCTCTCACGCTGAGATAATCCCATAGTTTACCCGAGTCACTGAAAATATGTATTGGAAGAGGGGTCAGCCATGTTAAGCATTTTTAACTAAAAATTGAGATGCCACAAGAGCGGGACATACATTTTCTGGCCACATTTCAGTTGGAAAAGTTTTTAAAAATTGCAGTTTGTCTGAGTTAACTATGAAATGAATCATATTTATCCTTTATCCTGTTTTCAGCAACTCAGACTTTACAAATGCTCTATCGATAGAATAAAACATTTGAATAGATTTATACATCCAAGATTTCATTTGGATACACCAAACATTCAAGAGGTTTGCGCAAATAATTGCCTTGAGCACAGGGCAGATATATTCACTGTTCCACCTCCACTGTTCTATTCTATGACACATGACATTATCCAAACATCAAGTTCAAATCAGAATCATTTATATCAGGTCACGATTAATTCATTCAAAGCACATTGGGTAGAAGTAAAATACATGTTGTTCAATGATCCATGAGATAACTGCTTACAAACCGGTTACAAAATGGAAGGTTCCGCCTCACATTGAGGTTCCTGTTTTTCTTCTATTTCCATGTTCTCCCCGTGTCTGCTTGGGTTTTCTCAGCATTCTCCAGTTTCCTCCCACAGTCCGAAATGATTCCGTTTGTTAAAAGAAGACTCCTAACTACCCAGACCTGCAAATGATTGTGTGAATTGTTGTACAGCTCTATAGAGTATGTAGTCCTCTGTTACACTGGCAGCTGGTGAGTGAAAATATGACACCAGATAAAAGTGAATCTTACCATTCCACAGATTTATTTATCTGCAGTTCATGATGTGTGTTAAAAACATATGTAAATAATGATCAAGGTCCCATGATGATCAATAAGTCACACTCAGTTAAGATGAAACAGTGTGCTGCGCCAGAAATAAGTCATGCAGGAAATGTTGTCAAGATGCTGGAAGATGCTGGAAGTCTAAAGAGAACCTGAAAATCCAACTCCAACAAATGAAATAAGGAGAACTTGTGCACAGGGAACATAGTTTACACAATCTTTATGAGGTATATATACTTTAACTCTAATAAATCATTCTCAAACCTTACTTTAAAGGTAGTCGACAATTGAGATCCCCCTTATTTCTTGAAAAGATGTTGTTCCCAGGTTGATCAAAACTAAATGAAACTGCAACAATTTTATAGCAATTATTGCAACAAGCTTATTTTCAAACACTCATAATTGTGTTCATTTTATTTAGTTTTGACCAACTAAGTTTTGTCTTCATCCTTTGATATTTTCCCAACGTCTGGTTAAACAAAATCTTGATTTTTATCATTGGAAACTATTACTAATAATACAAATTTTTGAACATTTTTAAAACTGAATTTACAAACCTCTGGGGCACAGGAGTTAAAACCCAAACAAGTGTAACCCATACTTTCGAGGAAAAAACAAAACAAAAAAAAAAAAAAAAAACACACATACAAAAATGAGCACATTATATCCTAAACTAGATTCACTTTGATCAAAATGATATGATTTTTTTCTGTTCAAGAAACCGTCTAAATGAATGATAAGGCAGCACATTTTGTAGAGACTAAAACTATTACCAGAAAAAAATGCCATTGAGACAGAATGATAATAATAATGATTAAATGAATCACCTATTTTAGGCCGAATTTCAGTTTCAATCTTAAAGGAGACCCATGCCTGCAAGTAGTAAAACCAATTATCTGAGTTTCACTTCCAATACATTGAACATTATTTGATTGTTTTTAAACCAAATACTTTTTTGAGAACTGCGCACAAAACTATTAATTAATGACAAATAGTTCTAATATCCCAATATAATGCTCAGTGTAAATCAACTGCCTCGATGGATGCAATTTATCTGCAACAACCCAGAAACATTAATTCACTTTAGTACAGTCACATCTCAAACATCATAATCTTTATCAATCAAATTTAGCTCCAAAGTGTCAATAAGTCCACTGGTTGCATTTCCTCTTTTATTTCCTTGGTAAATACTGGTTCAGGACACATTTGGACATGCAAGTGACCCCATCTTTGTCTTCTTTAGTCCTGAGTTAAAATCAGCGTCTTCGAATTCATGTCATTCATTGGTGACATCACTGAACTCATCGCAATCATCATTTTCAAGGATATCCGTGTCTTTTTTTCCTTGCCTTTCATTGTCACATTCTCCAACTTCCTCTTCCTTTGTCTTTTCCGAACATGTGTTACATCTGTGATGTAAAATAAGAAAGTTATCAACTTTGGGCTCAAACTCCAATGAACCAGTGATATATTCAATCCAAATGCCTGAGTGATATATGTATATAATATGGCAATATTTGTTAGCACCTGTTTGATAGAATTATTCCATCATGTGTGTATTAGTATGAAATATTAATGCATAATGAATAAATTAATGAAACTTTACTGGGAAATATTATAGGGAAATAACATGACGGCACACAAGCGATATGATAAGACATCACAACAATACTCAAAATTTGCCTGTGTGGAAGGGGGGAGTGGGGTGGGGGGGTATCTTGTCTGCATTTCATCCAGGAGAGTGTAGTAATACCAGCCTTCAGCCATCAGCAAGCCAGCATCGGGGTGGTCAATGAAGAGAACAATGGTTTTGGGTTCATGCAGACTCTGTAATTTTCCGTCTGCCTTGAGTCTTTTCTGGTTCTCCTGGTGTTGATCCAATAGCCTGAATTAAGTGGCTAATTTCCGTCGAGCCGAGCTGTCAACTTCTCCAAGTTGGTATCCATTCTTGACAAATGCTCATTCAGTCTACGACAAAGTTCGTCTATCATTTGAGTCTGAGTGTGACCAACCCTGACCATTTCTCCAACCAAAACTGGCAGCTTGTCAAATCCTGACAGCTTCTTCCATATTTTGCGATAGAACAGGAAACCACAAGCTCCAAACAGCAGCATACCTGTTATCATAAGTCCAATGATGAAAATATCTTCAGCATCCTAATGATGAGAAGTCCCCTCCTCAAGCCGCCACCTCATCGTAATGGAGTGGTTGCAAGTCTCAATGATCACCAGGAGCTACGTTGTCGGGGGTTATATGCCCTTGTTAGGGTCACCCAAGACAAACAGGTCCTGGGGGAAGGACCAGACCAAGTGTGGCTAAAGAAGACCCCAAATGATGAAAAAGACGAATGGATCTGGTTTTCCCTTGCCCGGATGTGGGTTGCTGGGGCCCCTCCCTGGAGCCAGGCCCGGACACGGGGCTCGATGACGAGTGCCTGGTGGTTGGGCCTGCATCCATGTGGCTTGGCTGGGCTCAGCCTGAAAGGGTAACGTGGATTCCCCTTCCCTTGGGCTCACCACCCATAGGGGGGGCCGGGTGCGATGTGAACTGGGTGGTGGCCGGAACTGGGGACCTCGGCAGTCCGATTAGCGGCTGCAGAAGCTGGCTCTCGGAACATGTAACACTACCTCTCTGGCAGGGAAGAAGCCTGAGCTAGTGCATGAGAGGTTCCAAGTAGATATAGTCGGACTCACCTCGACACAAGGCTTGGGCCCTGGAACCAAGCTTCTTGAAAGTGGTCGGACTCTATTCCACTCTGGAGTTGCCCCAGTGAGAGGCGCCAGGCGGGTGTGGGCATATTGATTGCCCTGTGACTAAGCACCTGAATGTTGGGGTTCAACACGGTGGACGAGAGGGTAGCCTCCCTCCACCTTAGGGTTGGAGGACGGGTTCTGACTGTTGTGTGTGCCAATGCACCCAACAGCAGCACAGACTCCCTACCCTTTTTGGTCCCTCGAGGGGCTGCTATAGAGCACTCCTGTCAGGGACTTCCTTGTGCTACTCGTGGACTTCAATGCTCACATGGGCAGTGACAGTGAGACCTGGAAAGGCGTGATTGGGAGGAACGGTCCCCCCTGATCTGAACTTTTGCACTGTTTTGTTACTTGACTTCTGTGGTCTTTACGGACTGTCCATAATGAACACCATGTTCAGACATAAAGGTGGGCACATGTGCACTTGGTACCAGCACACCTTAGGCCGCAGTTCAATGATTGAGTTTGTGGTCATATCATCAGACTTGAGGCCGCATGTTGTGGACACTTGGGTGAAGGCCCAAGGGCAGACCCAAACGCCTTGTGAGGCAGAGTTTGTCAGAAAGAGTTTTAACTCCCACCTCCAGCAGAGCTTCAACCACATTCCGGGAGAGGCGGGGGACATTGAGTCCAAGTTGGCCATTTTCCATGCCTCCCTGGTCAAGGCAGCAGATTAAAGCTGGTGGGCTTGCTGACCTCAACTCAGGACACCGTGGATCAGTGAAAGGGCTGAAGTTGACAAGGTAGTTAGAAAGCTCATCGGTGGGTTCAGGTATCTTGGGGTCTTGTTCACGAGTGAGGGAAAGATGGAACAGGAGATCGATAGGCGGATCGGTTCAGCATCAGCAGTGATGCGGACTCTGTACCGGGCTGTCGCGGTGGAGGAGTTGAGCCAAAAGGTGAAGCTCTCAATTTACCGGTTGATCTACATTCCTATCCTGACCTATGGTCACAAGCTGTGGGTCGTGACCAAAAGAACAAGGTAGGGATCCAAGCAGCTAAGATGAGCTTTCCTCAAAGGGTGTCCAGGCTCTCCCTTTGATATAGGGTGAGAACCTCGCCCATCTGGTAGGGGCTTAGAGTCGAGTCGCTGCTCCTCCACGTGGAGAGAAGACAGATGGGGTGGCTCGGGCTTTTGGTTAGGATGCCTCCTGGACGCCTCCCTGGTGAGGTGTTACGGGCATGTCCAACCAGGAGGAGGCCTCAGGGAAGACCCAAGACATGCTGGAAGGACTATGTCTCCAGGCTGGCTGGCCCATTTGGCCGGGGAGAGGGAAGTCTGGGCCACTCTGCTTCGGCTGCTCATCCCAGCGACCTGATCCCGGATAAGCGTCAGAAGATGGATGGATATATGTATGAATGGATGATGGGCAGTTGAATAACACTTTTTAGGCTGTTTGTTGTTCATCTTCAGAATGTTTTTTTTCTGACATCGAGACATTGTCTTGATTACTTTTAAATATTATGGTGAGTGTACTTATGGGACTTTGTTTTGAGAACATCAGTTTTAAAACATGCAGGTATAGGAGCCCTTTGTAGTTAACTGATGAGCAGAACTTACGGAATAACTATGTCCTCTTTCTTTCCGCACTTGCAGCAAATCTCTAGCTGAGTGGAACAAGGCTTGCATATGATGTGATAAGCGTCCTTCACATTCTTCTGTGAGCACTTCACACTGAAATAGGCAAAATTAAAAAATACATTTTTAAGAGCTACAAAAGTACAATGCATCTCCAACAACTGTGACAGATGAATTAGACAGCAACACATATACCAGGGGTCAGTAACCTGTGGTTCTAGAGTTGCATGTGGCTCTTTGATCCCTCTATTGCAGCTCCCAATGGCTTTTGAAAATAATTAACAAGCTTTTGAAAATAATTAACAAGTACGTAATTACAAATTATTTTATTAAATAAATTAAATCATTTAATTCTAAATTTGAAGATTATAACGATCTTGCAACATCTAAAATATTTTTGCTGCTCTTAATAAGTGGACAAACAGAACAAACTTCATGGTAACATGCACTTGGAGTCCAGTCAATCTTTGGATCCACATATGTATGTGAGCAGGTGTTCTCCCACATGAACTTTATAAATCAAACATTACGCACGCCTCATAGATTATAGTTTACAATCGTGTGTGAAGATGAAGGTGATGACATAGAGCCCTGATACGGAGACGCTGTTCTGAGGTTCAGGAGCAGAAATCACATTAACCAAGTATGATAAATATTTAAAGTGCCTATAATTCTGCAAATGTACATAATTTTTCATTGTTCAGTGAAATAGACTTTTTATTATTCAGGTCGACAGCTGACTGCATGCACCAGTAAAAGGATGAAAGCACACAGAGAGAGGACGGTATTCTTTGGTTTGCTGCCATTTGATTATTCAAGATCAGCTTTTTTTCATAATTACAAGACGGACTCATTAGCTAATTTTTGGTGTGTAACTCGTATATCTTTTGTTGTTAATGAGTTTATCTTGGCACATGCAACAAAAGAAAATAATAAAAAAACCAACATGGAAAGGGAAAATGTCTTTAATAAGTTCTAAAAGTAGTTATGTATCTAGTTTGCCAAAAGCCATTGTTTGAGATAAGTACTGGAGGTTGAAATTCCTTATTGGAAGTGGGAAAACATGCTATGACCATTAACTTCCTTTTGTTGATATAAACCTTATGCAACAGTTTGGTGCCCAAATTGTGGCACACATCGCCCTCTAGTGGTGGCTCTGGAGAGGTTAGCTTTTTTTCTCCGAGTCATAGATGTACAGACAGTCTGTATAAGTTCTCCACAACAAAACAGGTATGTTTTAAATCAATAGTGTCCTCAAAACTCAACATATTGTGTCAGGAATGTTAGAGCTCAGACATGACAAAGCATCCAAATCATTTATAGCTTTCTCAAAAACAAATTGTATATGTTTTAATGTGTTTGCCCTGTAAGTGGCTAGTTTGTGATGAAAATAAATGTATGGAGAACTCACATATAAACAACACTGGAGGTGCTTGAATCTTGCTTCCTAAATTTGACAGTGTTTTACTCAACTTGCCAGTGACTATTAAAGTTCAGCATCTACATCTGCTTTCATGGGCTTAACAGTGATAGGAGTCATCCAAGGTAAGGATTCTTCCTCTTAGAGCAGGAGCCGGGAACCTATGGCTCGCGAGCCAGATGTGGCTCTTTTGATGACTGCAACTGGCTCGCAGATAAGTCTTAGCTTTTATATTGCACCTGTTCAGGGTTGTGGATAGCTGGAGTCAATCCCAGCTGTAATGTATCCCGTACGGGATACGGGAGGGTCCGACTTCAAAACTCTTAATTTTATTCGATAATGCGGCTGCCTAAACAAGTTGTTGTGAGGTCCAGAAGTAAACTTCCCTCCTTCTCATGAAATAGTCAGCAAGCTAATTTCATCCATCCATTTTCTGCCGCTTATCCTGCACTCAGGGTCGCGGGGGATGCTGGAGCCTATCCCAGCTGTCAGAGCAAACCCTTTTGATTATAAGGATGGTGAAAAGAAATAAAAGATGACAAGTACCGTACTTTTCAGTGGACAGAGGAATTCGCCTTTGTCGAGAGAGCAGGTTCTGCGGTGTGTCTAAAAGGAGCTGATGAAATTTCATCAATGAAACGGTCAAGACTAAAGCAACACTTTGAGACACGCCATGCCACCTTTGCTTCAAAATATCAGGTGGGGGACAGCAGGCAGAAAGCATGCCAAGAGCTAAAATGCAGAGTGCAAGCTTGTCAGCTGCAACTCCATGTATGGACCTGACAAGGTGACTGGAATTCAGCTAGCTTTACTGGTTCCTTAGCAAGAGAGGAATGGAAAGCTATTCACAGATGAATGAATGAAGCTTATCGTCACCATTTGCCAACTTTACTACAAAGCCATCAGCAAAACTATGAGGCACCAGAAGTCGCATGAATGGTAAGAAGTATTTTATTTCTTATTAGTCAACTCCAGTACAACAACATACTTAAAAACAATATATTAAGAGACTTATTGTACTTTGATATTTTTGGTCTTACTTGAAAATTCACACTTAGTTGTGTTTACTAGTAAAAAATAATATACGGCTCTCACAGAATTATATTTTTAAATATGTGGCTTTCATGGCTCTCTCGGCCAAAAAGGTTCCTGACCCCTGTCTAAGAGGTTTGTGCTAGATGCCATCAGGCCAGGGAGCACCCGGTGGTGCCAGGAAGAGCGAGAGTGGATCTCTGGAGTGACGAAGGCCTGAGTCGACCTGAGTATTATTTCATATATTTTGCATGTGCAAATATTACATGATAGTTGGTGAATGAAAGACTTGACTGATGACTGATTATCCTCCATGCAGTATGCGTTCCTTGTCCATTACTCAGGAAATATCCTATAGCAGCCTACTGCTTACATTTACAATGGCAAAAACGATAGCTCTGGAATAACCGCTCAAAACACGTGAAATACACTTACCATTTTTTAGGCTGTGTAAGAGGCTTGTATTTGTTATACTTGACTTTCCACTCCAGAACATTCTTGCAGTGTAGACAGAGCCCGTCGTGAATCTTCGATTTTGCCTTCTACAAATACGATCACATGATTAGGCATGCTAGGAATGTCTCAAATCTTCTTTCATAGGAAAAACAAACAGGTCAATAAGTACTGTTTTCGCACCTTTACTTGCACAGATGCTCCGTATTTGTCATTTTTGAAGGCAAATGAGTTTTGATATTTCTGCCCTCGTGACCGAGAGACATTGCCTTTTTGAGAGCTCATCTCGTTTTCTAATAAATATATATGTACATTTACCGTCTTGTACCACTTTAGCGAAGCTAAAAAGCAGACGACCACGCATCGGGGGATTTGACCCGGAAGAAGTATTTTCCCAGACAACTCTCACTTCCTGCTTTTAGTCACGTGGTATACGTTACGTTTACTTCCACCGTTCACTGCAGTTTATTCTAAGGTCAAAACAAAAAAAAATAATGACAATAAAAAATGATAAAGATAATCATAGAATTTAAATCCGAATTGAGACCATGCGAGGGAAGTGGGTTAATCATAACAATTGACGTCAATTTTGTTCTTTTTAAATACACATAATTCTGGTTTTCTTATTAAATGCTATCATGGATGGATTCAGGAGGCACTGTTTCGCATATTGTAACGTTTACATGAAGACGTCTGCAACGAGGCGTTAACTCCAAATGCCGTCGCTGTATTCGCAACAACTTCTCTTGAAATAACCACACGAGTCTCCGCGCTCCACATCACTACTTCTACATTCTCTCATCCTACAGTTCCAACCCACCCCTCCCCCAGCACTCTCTCCAGCAATCACCGGACCGCATCCTATTCGACAAACCTGCAGTCCAATCCAGGAATCAAAGACATCCTCGACGAAGAACAATCAGGCTTTATGCCCGGCAGGAATATACGTGTAATAACATTAGTTTGGTTTTGGAAATGATTGATGATAACGAATAGTTATTAGATGATAGTTTTTTCATGTTTGTAGTTTTTTATAAAGTGTTTGACTCCATAAACCTTCAATTTATGTCCAAAACTACAAACAGTTTTGGTTTTGGGAACAGATTTCTGAATGCAGTCAGTACACTTTTTAGAGATTGCTCCAGCTCTATTGGACTGGCTCATGATACAACCCCTATATTTTACATTATTCGTCGCATAAGACTAGGATGTCCGCCTAGTTCTCTTTTCTTCATTCTTGTCACTCAAATCATGGTCATACACATTAAAAAAGGATCATTTCATGGCAAAACGGCGGCAGGAAGAGAAAACCGGTATCATTCTATTTTCACAACTTAAGAATAATAATGGTCAATTGTAAGTATATGAAGATTTAATTGCCAAATTTGTTATTGCAGCTACACCAAAAGAATATGACACCATCTTTATTGCTATCCCAAGAAATGTCTTGCAACTACTTAATGGCTCTACAACAGAGCGTCTTATGCCAATTCCGAACAAGGTTTTCTTGGGATCTGTTTATGCTGAAAAGGAAAAATGTCCTAATAAATACATAAGAAGTCTTTTGGTAGGTAAAACTGTTCGTACGGCGAAGGTTTTTAGGTCTTCTCCATATAATGATCTAGATTGGATTAAAATATGGCTGATTCATAATAATTCTATCTAAACAATAGGATCAAGGAAGTATCTTACAAAATCAAAACATAAAACATGTCCAGCAAAGACGATTTCAAAGATTTAAAATTGATATTGATGACTCCTGTCATTTCTGTGGAATAAATGAAGAATCCTTTGTACATTTATTTTATCATTGCTTGTACTCACAAATATTTTGGTCAAATGTACAAGCCTTTATGCAGAGAAAAACTGGATTCTCAGTGCAGCTGCAGGATAAAGACATTTTCTTAAGTATGAAGACTGCACGAAGGAAAAGGACTTCATATTTTGAACAACTTGTTCTACTTTTGGGAAAATTTCACATTCACTCAAGAAAATGGACTAACAGCAAACCAAACTTCATAGTCTTTCTACAAGAAATGTATCAATATAGCACCGTTATAAATGGACTTCAAAACATTCAGACAGTAAAAACGAACTTTGGAACTTTATTTTGGAAAGATGTGTTTTATAATTTTTGTGTATGTGTATATGTGCTAGAATGTATTTTACTTATACTCTTTATTTTTGATTGTTATATATGTATGTTTTTTTTTATGTGTGTGTTACCCCTGGCTAAACAGAAACAGATTTGTTGAGTACATATTTGTTGATAAAATACAAAAAACAGAACCTGCAGTCCAGTGATCAGCGAAGGTCCGGAGAGTGACAGATCAACCCCCTTTGTTTCGGTTCTGGGGTCGCTACAATATAATGAATATGTTCTTGCCATTATTGAAGCAATCTTACTTTTCCAATGCAGTATTTGCCTTCAGGTCAAAGATGCTCACTAGTATTCATTATAAATTGTGTATCTGTGATGGAGTACATGGGGAATAGAATACTGTTCGAAGTTGCATTTAGGCTTTCAAAAACTGTTAAAATATCTTTTCTTTTGAAAAAAAACATCTAGTTTATAATGAAAAGCAGAAAACAATGTTAGGGTTCCTAGGCTCCACTCAGTGACATGTATTTGGACATTCAATCTATCCTCGGCAAATATTCAAAGGAATAATAAATACGGTAAAACATTTGTAACCTATTAATATCATATATAATATTTCTTATATTCTATTCATGAGTCTCATAATCCTTAATACTCAAATTTCTCAAAGATTATTTCAAATGTTGCCAATATTCTACCTTCCCTTCCATCTTTATATATTCTTCATAACTGCTTTCCAGTGTAATTTCCTGGCAATATGTTGATACATGGCTAAAAGGACATGTTCTTCCATAGTGCAAATGACTGGAAAGTTATTACAATTCACAAAAATAACATTTGTGTTTGGCGCTTTTTTTTTCTATTCTAGATAAAGTTCAGAGTTTGTCACTGGGCAAATTCAGTCACAGCTAACATCACGAAGTGAGGTGCAAAGGAAAATAAACAGGCTGACATGAAAAAGAAGTGTAATTACATTACTTTGCTGGATCAAAAACAAGTGTTCAAAGATTCAAAATGTGTATTGTCATGTGCACAGTCTGGAAACATGTTTCCCTGGATAGTGAAATTCCTATATTGCCGTCTACAGTGTAACCAGATAGGTAGTGATAAATTAATAAATAATAAACATATTGTTGTAACATAACATAATATAAACGTGAAGGAAAATGCAAACAGTGCAGGGAAATGTAAACAGTACACAGACATGAAACAATATTAGAAATGAAAACAGTATTAACAAGATGTGAAAGTTGTGTGCAGCTTTGAGCAATTGTGCAGACTCAGAAAGTACAGGTGCTGGTTTTATGTAGACAGTTTAAATAAATAGTTAAGTTGAATTGTGGTGGTGTGGTGTTGAGGTACCAGAGGTCCTCACTGATGTGGACATCCAGGTATTTAAGACTGCTCACTCTCTCAACTTCAAGACCCTGGATGATTAGTGGCGGATGAGGTCTCTTCTCCTTCCTCATGTTCACTATCATCTCCTTCATCTTGTCCATATTGGGGGTGAACTTGTTGTTCTCACACCATGACACTGGCCACCTCCATCCCGTATGCCATTTCGTCCTTGCCAGTGATGCGTCCTACCACTACAGTGTTGTCTGCAAACTTCTGGATGATGTTGTCCTTGTAGGAGGTGACAGTCTTATGTAAACAGAGTCCAGAGGAAGAGGCTGAGGAAACATCCCTGAGGAGTACCAATGTTTGTGATGATGCTGGCTGAAGTCCTATTGCCTTTTGTGATGGACTAGGGTCTGCCAGTCAGGAAATCTGGGGGCCATTCATGGGGGGTGGAGGGGTGGGGGGCTGTGTTGAAGGCAGAATTTAGTCCACAAAGGGCATCATCCTGATGTAGGAGTCTTTGTTTTCTAGG
>CAAKHD010013346.1:98054-109287 GCA_901007705.1 Fistularia tabacaria | reverse complement strand
GCTTGTTTTTTTTTGTGTGGGGGGGGGGGGGGGGGGGGCGGGGGGGGGGGGGGGGGGGGGGGGGGGGGGGGGGGGGGGGGGGGGGGGGGGGGCTGTGTTGAAGGCAGAATTTAGTCCACAAAGGGCATCATCCTGATGTAGGAGTCTTTGTTTTCTAGGGATAGGGAGTAATGGAAGGTGGGGGCTATGACGACTGACGTGGACCTGTTGTGCCAGTATTTAAACTGCAGGGGGTGTCTGGTATGTTGCTCTAAATGTGGGCCAGCACCACTAATCTCAAAACATGTCATAATAATTGGAGTGAGAGCTCATGGACTCTACTCATTCAGACAGGTGGGCAAGCTCTTCAGGGGAAAGAAGAAGTTATCATGCAGATAACTGTTGAATCATGTGTAGGGCTTTCTTTGAAGTATCTACATTTTCATTTACATGATGTAGAAAATATTTTCTAGGTAGGATTATTAAGTCTTTATGAAAAAAAAATGAATCTGTTCCCCAATAAATAAGAGAATTTACATACTAAAAGTCCAGGCTGCCATAATAATCTTAAAATACTGTACATGATACACAAACATCCAGTTACATCATCATTCCTGTCTTAGAGCAAAATAATGTCAGTATGAATATTTTTTTATTTCATGGTTTCCTACTCTTGATTTTTCTTGTTTGTACAGCACTTTGACTGTGAAAGCACGTTATAAATATGTACATGATCATCTTTATTATCATTAATGTTGTTTTTTTCTATATTGCTTCTTGTGGCACACTCTCTCAATTATTTTCCAGGCATATTTTGTCATCCAAAAGACATGATCTCACACTTGTAATTTTTCTGCTGTTTGCAGTGGCAGAGCCAGATGGTAGCACACATCCACCGCCTGGATGTATCCAAACAGCAACTCCTAATTATCCCATCAATGGGAAGATGCATATTTGCTGACAGGTGAAATGTCTTCAAGGGAAGAAATTCAAGTCCAGTTGCCAAGAAAACATTTTGACAAGGATTTACCTGGACTTGGATGACTGAGAACCTCCATAGGCATATCCCATCAATGGCTTCTCATGTGCTTTCACTCTTTTTCTGGAACAATGGGCCTCCGATTCCATTGTCTTTGTTGGGGGCTTACTTCTCATATGTCAGTTGTTAAGGACAGTCTTGAGGCGAGGTATTTGTGGTGACCCCCGGGAACCTCAGTTGGTCCTCCTCGTCCTCTCAGTCCAAGGCCAGGGTCCGGATCTCTGGATGAGCTCTATTGTATCAGAGGTTAGTTCGTATACAGGGAGCAGAGAGAAACAGAGACAGAGACTATGTCTGCTTTTCCTCCCGAAGAACTCTGCTTTATTGGTTATAGTGAGTCTTTCTTAAACAAAGTTTAAACAGGCATTGAGAAGTATGATGTAGCCCACAAGACAGGTGTGAATACAGATAAAAATGGTGGTGGGAGACAGTGGCTACTTTCAAGGCCGTTACATGACCGTGACAGCATCAGTGGGCTTGTGTCTGACGGGAAAGAAATTAAGAAGGACAGAAAGTATGTATCAAAGAGAAGTGGAAAAGTACAGGGAATCTCAGAAAATAGAATGTGAACAGAAAATTGTATAACATTAGTGTCTTGAACCTGTTGGCAGTCTTCTACTATTTTTTTTAATGTTTTTGGTGGCTGGCAAACAACTTTAATGTGCACATCTCCTGTCTTCTGCAAACAAATATGGAACAAAATGACCTACATCAAACAGGTAAAAAAAAAAGCAACCTGACTTTAATCTTGCACCACTTGCAAGTCTGCTCATTAGATCCATCATCTGCTGCTTATCCTACTTCGGGTTCCAGGGGATGCTGAGGCTGCGATCGGGCGAGAGGCGGGTACACCCTGGACTAGTCACCAGACAATCGCAGGGCTACATATATAGACAGACAGTCTCATTCGGGGCAATTTTACAATTAACCTGCTGCATGCTTTTGGACTGTGGGAGTAAACCGGAGAATACGGAGGAAAGCCACACAGAGAAATGCAAATTACACACAGAAAGGTCCCCTGTCAGAATTGAGCCAGGGTCCTTCATGCTGTGAGGCTGAAGCACTGCGCCACCAGCGTCTGCTCATTCCAAAAAATGTAAATTCTGTAAATATAGCCAAATACGTCACATGCCCTGAACTGAACAGTAACTTTAATTGAATATATCGTTTAGTGTGTTCTATTTCCCTCTCTGTGTTTGAGTAGCTGTTCTTGCTATTGATATGTTTGACAGTTAATAATGTCATGGTCCACTGTTCCTAAATTATTACAAAAACTGAACATGCCATTAGCAAGTCCTACGTACACTGACATGTCAGTCCCGATCACTTTTGACATTGTGTTTAATTGCACAGTAATGAAAGCAATCTCTACAGGGAATTTATTTTTGATACAGTGAAGTATTTTTTTTTTTTATATCTTCATCGTAATTCCCTTCTAAGAATCTGTAGACCATTAACTCTTCTTCTTTGTTGAATTTTAGCAAGCACATATCAATCACAGACACCTCTGATATACTGTATATTGTGGGGAAACAGGAAATAATAGATTGGAGCTCTTTGCACTCCCAAAATCTCTTGCTTGGTGTCTGCTCTTTTTATTGGGGTGGTGTTAAAATGGTGAAATTATTATTGGTTTGGCCCTATAAATTTTACTGGTTTATTAGTCATAACAGATTACTCCTGAGTTCGAAAAGATGGAGTTGTTCTCATTGCACCACAGCAGTCTACGATAAATCTCTCTCCCTTTTACTTCAATTTGCTTTGGGAACTGTCACATTTGCCACCACTATAATGATAGTGCTTATTGCTATACTGAGGTAAATAAAAGTCTCGATTAATATTTATTTTAGTATCAATCTACACTTGACCTCTTTTACCTCTTCAGTCTCCCATCTCCCTTCTCTCATGTTGTTTCACTATGGTAATGCAATGCTCAATTATTTGGGGTATTCCAGTTTAAAACTGTGAGATTTTTCAAGTTTATTTTTTTGACCCAAATTTCAATAACTACTTATTTCAATCAAATCTTTTATTGGACCACAGTTTATAGTTTTTAATTAATTACACTTTTATATTTTTCCATTACATATTACTTTGTGAATTAAAATATTCTTTGATATTGACAGTCAGTAATGTTTCAAGCGACATTTCCTGAATGCATCATTCAAAATAAATAAATAAGATAAGATAAGATAAGATCAATGAAATCGTAATATTTGTTAGCCCCTTTTTGATGGACATAGTCCATCATTCACTGTATGAGTCACATTCTGTCCCTTTGAATGATAAATTTGGTATTCTGCTGCAGTATTAACATCAGACAATGATGGAAGTTAATTCCTCTATTGTAGCTTCTTGAATAATGCCGACTTGATTATTTTCCCAACGACTATTTTGTTTAGGAATTCTGCTGCAGCATTGTCCATATGTATTTTATCCCTGGGGTTTTGCCTATTCATGACCATTACAGTGTCACAGCTATGTTCTGGGTCTTGGTTGTAGTTTGGGCTTGCTATTACACTTTTGTGTTGCCTTTGCATGTTACTTGCTGCAGTGATTTTACCTGCTGCTTCCTGATTGCCCATCCGCCATAAGATACAGTTGGATACCCTTCACATACAAAATCACCCCCCTACTGACTGTATGCATGTTCCCCTTCACACATCTTTTCCAATGCACATCTAGTTGCACAATGTCTCACCCAGACTGCAGTTATGTGACCTTGAGTTCCAATATTGTACACAAACTTTAAAGTGGGTCAATGCTTCTTACTGAACCTCTGGAGTTAAGATGAACAAAAGCAACAACATGTCGGGCTGACAGCATCTGAAGTGGCCCTTTCTGAGGGCCTAAGGGGAGACACAGAGATTCCCTTCATGAAGATCACTACGAAATATGGCATCTTCTCGATTGGTTTCCAGCTTCACTCCATTTACGGACTCTTGTTACAAACCAACATTTCTCTGATTTCTTCGATGTGGATTGTGGGGTTTACGGCTTCATCGCATTGACTCCGTTCAGATGTTTTTGCTCAACAAACTGCAATCTTGTAATACCTACGTCAGTTCTACATCTCCCTAGTCTTCCTCAAACTATATCTCGAATAGAAAAGCCTAATGGGTTTTTGTCCGTTTTAACTTAAAAATTATGTAACCACTCACTAATTTTAATGCTTTCCATTTCGAAATATGGCTGTTGTCATATTTCTTCCATCGTCCAGTAATGTAGCCTCGATTCATAACCATCCGATAAATACTTTTTATTTCGAATTTGTCATGTCAGATTATATCAATCCTCGTTTCGAGAAAACGCGCTGAATCCCCACGCCACCGCACTGTTCAGAGTATACAGCTGGCTGAAGTCAGTTGTATGTCACTGCGCATGCTTTTTGGGAGAAGTACCCACAGCGCGGAATTGGATACCCGGATGAATGACACCCACACCCACACACACACACGCACACGCACACACACACTGAAGATTAAAAACCTATTTGTATCATACCCATCAGAGCAGTTTGTCATAGAAATTAGTGTGGCCCCGCCTCCGAAGCTGTATTCTAAGTACAATACATCCGCATTGAATCCGTCAGTGCCACCCTGAACCCCTCTTGCTATTGGTCCGCAAATCCGTCAATCACCGCCTCTCCGAAGCTTCAAGCTAAGATAGCAAACAGTGATATTAACGCAGAGATACCGGTGATGTTTCGTGGACGACTTCGACTGCGCTTGACTGGTTGGCAAAACGGCCCTGGTCGCCGAACTATAAAAATATAATATCGGCGTTTTAGGGAATTTATTGATGTCGAAGTCGACTTGCAAGAACGTTTTTCATGAATCAACCATATCATTTCGGATCCCATGACCACAGAGAGACGAATCGACGGTTTGAAGCTGAACTACAGGACGAAGCGGTTAGCTTATAGTAACTTATAGCTGTAGTGCCAAGAGGGATCGAACTACAGAGACGAAGTGTCAACAGCAGCGAGGAAAAAAAGAGCACGGAATAATCTTGTTGGCGAAAACCCTGTGAAGCGACCGCCGTCAAGAGGAAGATACATTAATTGGCTCTGCACGTAAACAACACCTGACCACGGCGGCGCTGACCCATACTGTCACCTCAAAATACAAAGAAAATAACCACCAGCGTCCAAGTCGGTGTCCTGGTATGTTACTGAGCGAGTGTATTCACTTACAAATACAGGCGTGCTCGCGTGTTTAGTTTCTTCTGAATATATAGCACGGCGCACTTGGCAGGGAACGGCATCTATCCACTGAAAACGAAACCTCAACGAACCAGAAGAGAATCCGTGTAATCTATGGATGCGCGGCTGCCGTCACCACCATTTTAGAGTAAATCAATGGCTCCATTCTGTCTCGCAGAGGGAGAATTGCGGACAATATTGATCAAAATGGGGAGCAAACAATCCTCTCCCCCATGTACTGAGTTGGTGCGTGTTGCGTTGGAATCGCCAGCAATGTTGCCACTCTGAATGAATACAAGTCAAAGGCCGTTGTTGAAGGAATACACCTAACCAACCAGAATTGCAGTCACCTGTGTGGAAAACGAAATGCTACTTGATTTTTAGGAAACTATACCTGTATCCACAGCCGGTTAGCTATTTTTTGTCTGGTTTACAAAATTACTAAAATGGAAAGTGACATCTTTGAGGCTCTTACTGTAGTCAATAATTAAAGAGCAGAAATGTATGCCTAATGCAAACCGGTTCATGAGGGTTGCCAGTAACATGTCTGTTGCAAGCTTTTAAAGTTGTGAGTTTAACGATTCAGCTAGGAGATCCACTGCCCAAGCGTTTCCTAATTCACAGTATGACAAGAGAATGCTAACCCTCACATGATAGTTGGAGAGTGTTTGCCAGAAGGCATGTAGTAAATGAATAGGATGAAGACTAGTTTGAGACCTCACACAAGCATTGTAGCTGCACATGTATATACTGTATATATATGACCACTTTGATGCTCTGTAGCGGCACTATTGTGCAATTGGGATAAAGTTGTATCTTGGAGGTTTGTGTGATAGATTTTTTGTGGGGAAAATTTAGGGAGATCATAGAAATACTGGGATTGACTGCTATTTGAGTATTCTTATATAAAGAAACACCTGAATAGGAATGGAGTCAAATACTCACCATATTTATGGAACTTATTTGACAGTTGTGAAAATTTACAGCTTAGTGACCGAACACAGAAATAAATGGCCAGTACAGTTGTAATAATTTTGCTTTGCAACACACTTCAAGATTGTTCTTAAATATAGTGTAACTCCTACATTGGATATACATTTGCTGTACATTGCTATTATGTGACATTACTCTGTTCAAAATGATGCATTGCGACTTCAGTTATGCAGAGTCAAATTACAAGTTGATCTTGAAAGGAAATTCTTAATGATGTCTTAATAATGATGCAGAGCTTCCTGGAAGAGATTTTATCACCAGCCAGGTTTAATGTTGGGAAAAATGGCCTTCAGTATTGGCCAGATTAATACACCAAGAGCTTATAATATGTCAGATTAGGTGGGCATCCAGGTACGGGCTGAAAGATTGGCAGCTGAATTGTTTTGTTTTAAATATTAAATTTTCAACAGATAAGGGAAAAAAAATGTCAAACTTCCAAGATCGTTTTGACATGAACCTATGCTGTTTTTCCCTTGTGATAAGTTATTTGAGGCTATTCATATATGTTTTATTAAAATTGATTGGACAAGCTGAGCAGTTTTTTTCTGTATTAGCACATTTTTATATGTAACTGCTTTATTTGTTTCTAACTATTTTCTCTCTCTTCAATCAGTGTTTTTAGGATGAACCACTTATCCCTAAGCGAGTTATGTTGCCTGTTCTGCTGTCCACCGTGCCCAAGTAAGATAGCCTCAAAGCTGGCCTTCCTGCCCCCAGAGCCCACCTACAGCCTCATGTGTGATGAGAGTGGCAGTCGGTGGACGCTGCACCTCTCTGACCGGGCCGACTGGCAGTACTCCTCACGCGAGAAGGATGCCATCGAGTGTTTCATGACACGCACATCAAGAGGCAACCGGATTGCTTGCATGTTTGTCCGCTGCTCTCCAAGTGCCCGCTACACATTATTATTCTCGCATGGAAATGCAGTGGACTTGGGCCAGATGAGCAGCTTCTATATTGGTCTTGGTTCCCGGATCAACTGCAATGTATTCTCCTATGACTACTCGGGATATGGGGCCAGTTCTGGGAAGCCTTCAGAGAAGAACCTGTACGCCGACATAGATGCTGCCTGGCAGGCCCTCCGATCACGGTAAGCGAAGACAATGATGCTGATAGATGGATGGAGGGTAAATGAATTAACCTTTCCACAGATGGCCACACAGAGCAGCCGTCCTCAACACTTTTTTTTGCCACACCCTGGTTTAATCAAAAACAAAATTTTTATGGACTGGCTTTCAAGGTGTTGCGGATATACCCAAAGAAATAATATTATGCAACCAGTATATTTATGCACAAATATTAAGTGCATAAAAATACAACTCACCATAGCGCTGAATAAGCGGGGGCTCAGAGCTACGACTATTATTGCCAAGTACTGAGTGTTTTTTTCTAACAATATTGCCAGCTTGTGGGTTTAATTTTGAGAGCAACTTGTCATGTGTCCGAGATAAGTGTCTTGACATGTGTCAGGACGCAAGAACCATGTAATTGGGAGATAATCCAATCATTTTTCAAAATGAAACATCTTTCAAACTTATAAAAAAAAAACAACTTAAATACCCAAAACATTATTTATACTTTCTGTGCGTCCTGGTGTTAAATAAGTAATGGAAGGGAAGCTGGTCTACAGCCCAGTGGTTGGCAACCAATGTTGTACTATGCACAGTGATTAACCTCAAGTGTAAGGCTGTAATGTGACACATTCAGAGGGTGTACATTAGTGACATATACAATACTTGTACTTAGAGTCATGACTAAGAGTCATATACTTTAACTACATTTAAAAGTGTTAAATAAATCCCTGTGCTAAAAAAAAAGGATTTTGATTTTTGGTTTGCTTACAGTTTGTGGGATTAGGGTGAAAATTACACACAGAAAACTGCAAAAACAAAGGCTCTTAAACAGTAAAATGAGTAACTTGGATGGGCTTTGTGTTGTTCTAGCTCAATTTTTAATGAAGCCTTAATGTTTATATCTTTAATTGTACCAACAAACACCTACACATACCCATGCTTGTTTGTCCTTGCCTTTATGATATGGAATATAAAATGCTTTACTTAAAATAAAATAAAAAAAAGGTTTTGGGGGTTTTGTGTAACAAGGTTATTCATAAAAGCCATCCAAATACATTGTAATTTCTAATTAAATGTGATTTTTGTTGACTAAATAGCAACTGGACTTAGTTATGTTACTTGGAGGCATTTCATTTCTCATTTAATTTGTGACCAAGTTTTGGGGAACTAATATATTTAACAAGTGTCAATTGTCATGGTGTCACCTGTGGTCTTATACGTTATATTAAAGACAGTTGTATTTTATTAGAAATAATCAAAGGACAGTATTGTAGATGGGGAATGAATGGTAGAACCCCACCATTTAGTGACTTTACATGTCTTGAAAGTGCCCAATGTCTTTGCTGATGTTGAATTGGTTGCTCAGAACTTTCAGTACTGAATTCTACTTCGTTCATCTCTCTGTTTTTTCTTGTTTATTGTTAGTCTCCTTTACTTTGCCTTTGAACTTTTTTCTTTTTTGAATAAAACATAACACTCTTTCCTTTTTAATATCTAATTCAAAATCATTTTTTCTTTACTCTGTCACTGGAATTCTTCTTTAATATATGAATAGCAACAGAATCAGGTTTGTCAAAGTTTCAGTGACGAAGTTGAATGAAGAGGGAGAATGAACTTCCTGAATAGAGAGTAGAATAAGGTGTGTTTTGCTGGTGTGTTCTTCTCAACCATGCATTTTTGTTCAGTTCATGTTTTATCAGTATTTTTGTTTGAATCGATTCTATATAGCCCTGTTTTTGACCCATGGTTGGTCCTGGTTGTAACCTTTCCCCAACCTAAGCCAGCTAGGATTGGCCCCAATCTCGATTCCCTATTACCCTGTGTGCAGGATGAGCAATGCAGATAATGGATGAGCTATTTTTATTGTTTACTGGTCATTATTTTTGTATAGCTATCAAATCATTTATCAGATTCATTTCAATGTTGATGATCTAGTGATACAAAGCTACCATGATATTCAGCATTGTCAAGTAGCAGTTTGACCCCTCTGCACCATTAATCAACTTGGTTGTGTTGATTACATCAAAAGGCCACTGCTATTTCATTGAATCATATTTGTTTCAAGCCCTCAGTCCTTTTCAAGTTAATTTTTTGGATCAGATGCACTCAGTAAAATTGAACAGCTCTCATATGTCCAAACTTTCTCTTACCCTTCTTGAAGTAATGTTTTCTTCTCTGATTACATTTAATTAAAAAAAATCTTTTTTGGTTTTGCTTTCTCTTATAATCTTGCTTGATAATTGTGTCCTTAGCTCCTTATCTGTAGACATATTTAATTCACGTTGTGTTTTTACACCCTTGTGTAGGTTGTTTTCTTTATCTTTCACTTATCTCACAGCAGGTCTCACCACCTAGTCAACCAATCACCAACGCATATTCCCTGTTAGTGTGCTTGGCAAGGGTGGATGAGACGCTAATTTTACCTGAGCAGGGAGTGGTTCAGATGATTCAGTCACTGTATGCGTCAGCAGGTTTCTACAGCCTCCATGGCAACACTATTACATATAATAACAAGCGAATGTGCAAGCACACTATTTATTTTGCTTTGTGTTCCTCCATGGAATGGCGCTGTATCATTTTCTTTGGTCCCTTGAGATGGAGGCGGGCCGACAATGGTTACTATTTAGTGGTAGCCCAGCAACACATTTCCAATGAGCTTTCAGATTGAGATATTCCCACATAGGCCAAGAAAAAACATAAACAAATACAACTTACTTCCTGGTCAATGATCATCATCAGGGTGGGTCATGATATTATATATTGAATATTTTAATGTTCAATATTGATTAATGAGGGTGGCATGGCTCACAGCAAGAAAGCCCCTCGACCCCAATGTGACCTTTCTGTGTTGAGTTGGCATGTTCTTTTCGTGTCTGTCTGGAATTCCTCTTGGTTCTCCAGTTTCCTTTCTATGGTCCAAAAACATGCAGTAGGTTAATTGGAGACCCTGATATGAGCGAATGTGTGAATGAAGCAGTGAATGGTTATATGCCAAGATATATGTTGCCCTGTGGTCGACTGGCGACTGGTCCAAGGTGTATCCCAGCCTATCCCGATTACAACTGGGAAAGGTTCCATTGGTGTCTGCAGGATGAGCGGTATAGATAATGAATGGATTAATGATTCTCACAAACATACACAATGCATGATTTATTTTTTTTCTTTCTTTCTTTCAAAAACCCGTAGTGGTTACATTCAAAGGCAGCTGTGTCTCTCTGTCTAACATGCGTCATATCCGAATATCAAATTCAGTTTCATTCAAATGAGTCAAAAAGTGTGTAAAATTGGTTGAGAAATTGGCTGCTAAACACGTATAAATTATTAAGCTATGTCTTCACACATTCACAGCCAGGAAATTACAATAATGCCTGCTATGGTGCACTAACCCATAAAATTGCTGTACATATGTTCTGGATACCCTGAAATAGCTTATCATCATAGGACTATTTGGGGATGAGAATATATTAAGTCTTTTGGAACAAAAGGTGGGCAACCAAGTAGGGGTGAGAAGTGGAGTGGAATGGGGGAGGATCTGGCCCTTTGTATATTGGGTTTGTGTCAGATGAAATTGATGGACTTTTGGGAGAAGGGGTTCTTGGCCTGCTATTTTTCAACGGGTTCTATTCAGGCCCCAAGCAATAGGGCAAGTTGTAGACATGTTGTAGCTGGCTGTGTGTGTGTGTGTGTGTGTGTGTGTGTGTGTGTGTGTGTGTGTGTGTGTGTGTGTGTGTGTGTGTGTGTGTGTGTGTGTGTGTGTGTGTGTGTGTGTGTGTGTGTGTGTGTATGTGTGAGTGTATGTGTGTATGTGAGTGTGTGTGTGTGTGTGTATGTGTGAGTGTATGTGTGTATTTGAGTGTGTGTGTGTGTGAGTATGTGTGAGAGTAGGTTTGTGTGTGTGTGTATGTGTGTGGGAGGGTTAGTGTGCGTGTGAGTGTGAAGGGATGT
>CAAKHD010013346.1:72644-98034 GCA_901007705.1 Fistularia tabacaria | reverse complement strand
GTGTGTGTGTGTGTGTGTGTGTGTGTGTGTGTGTGTGTGTGTGTGTGTGTGTGTGTGTGTGTGTGTGTGTGTGTGTGTGTGTGTGTGTGTGTGTGTGTGTGTGTGTGTGTGTGTGTGTGTGTGTGTGTGTGTGTGGCAGGGTTGATAGGAGCTTGTTCTTGACAGTCTTCCATTTTGCATGGCTATCCTCGGATAGATGCATAAGAACACACCACACTGATCTCAAGACTGTATCTTGAGAGGAGAACTGTGACCTTGTACCAGAAGTTCAAGTTACTATTCCTATTTCTATGCATATCCTCAACAACATAGTCTTGATTTGTTCAATCACCTGATGTGATGAAATTGATTGTGTATAAAGATGTTAAAGGTTAAGAATGGCAACATGAGCAAGAGCAGAGTGTTGTTGCCCTTATCATGCGATATCATTTCCCCTGAATAGGCTGCCCTTGAGGTTTTCTATATTATTACATATTGTTTTCCTGAATGACTCCATTGCATCGTTCATATGGTGAGCTATTTCAACATATTCTGAAATTCACTGATTAGCTAATCTTAGGGCAAAGATTAGACTCAAAGGAAACACTAAACGCATTGGTCATAATCGTAAACATATATTTCAGTTAAACATTTATAGCAACATAACAGTGCTTTTCTGGCTGACGAACTAGGTACACTTACTCAGCATTTGTCCGTAAAAAACGCTTTCTACTCTATGTGAAGTACAGGAAAAAAAGTTTTTTTGTTTTTTTTTTGCAACAACCAATTTACTCTCTTAGCTCCGAAATTGAATTTTGTATTGACCAACAACTGAGTTGCAACCTGACACTGAGATGACACTTTATTTTAATTCAAAAAGGTGAATATGCATCCTGAAACTTTAGTATATATTGCAGCTGTGTCTGCAACATCTTTATCAACAATTCACTGTTATGAAACTTTAGACTGCACCATGGTGTAGGAGGGTTTTATTGATTTATTTTTGTTGTTTTTTTTTATCCTGCATTTCTGCACTTAAAGGACATAAATATTTAGCCACTATATACAAAATAAGTTCGAGGCACTGACCGGTACATATTTTGTCTCTTTCAGTATTGCATGCATAGTAAGGGAAAAAAATGAAGTCCAACTTCATCTGATCTGAAACTGATCTGAGTATTACAACATTCAACCTTAAAAAGTGGACAAAACTGCAAAAATCCAAATTTTGGTTGTTTGGGTAAGGCCAAACTTATGACCTTCAAGTGGATACTGTAGTAGTTCGAAAGGCGCAGCAAGTCTATTTAGTAAACTAGTGTTATACATGGAAAAAAATAGAAAGAAATGTTTGCGTGTGACTGTGTCTTTGCCAATACCAAAAACATACTTAATCTTGACAACAAAACTCAGCGAATTGAATTTTTTGAGTACTGTTTAACACTTGATGGTGTGGGTTACTAGATATATTCAACCCATCTATTGTGCAGATTCCATCCAATCAATCTTGAGAATTCATGATGAGTCCTCCTGTCAGGAATTTTCACAATTATTTTTTTTTGTGAAGACCAGTCACACTGTTTAAAATTTTGTATACTTGTAGGCAACTACCTGCGAGCTAGAAGACCATATCAGTGTCTATTGCCATTCCGTCTGCTAATAACTCTCCTGCACTGATACTGTTTTCACCCTTGATAGCAACATGTGCAGCACCTTTGCAATAATTGTGCGTGATGTTCCTAATTTGAAAGATCCATCTTAGTACAACAGAGCCATGTTCTATATTTTCAATTACTCCAAAATGGTGTAATGGTTGTAATGTCAGACTGTGGGGTTAGTGTTTTTCATTTTAAAAACGGAATCAGGCAGTTATAGCAAGACCAATTATGACGTTAGACTGCTCCATCCTGCCGTGCAGTGGAGGAGACAGTGATACAGTGTTCTCGAACTCAGATTCTGATCGTCAGCTGACTAGTTGATCGCTAGAGTGGGTCATGATCTCCATAATCAGCCGTGGAATGCCTTCTCGTTACTTTTTACTTTTTCTCTTTTCTTCTTCAGTCATTCCAATGTATCTTTTTTATTTATTTCCGCTTACCCTTCTTTTTTAAGTCACAGGACTGCTCTGACGGACATCATGTTTGAATTTGGTGAAAATAATAATGTCACACATTTAATCTTTTTGTGCTTATGAAGCTATGATAACTTGAGTCATTCCCGCAATGTGGTTAGGGAATGACTTGTATTATGACACAAATAGGTGTTTGCTAAAAGAGCAACTTGTTGGAAATGTGTAAAACAGTCATTCTTTGACAGTTGTTGATAGTAATGTGTTACAAATATTCTTTGTGGCCTGGAGGTGCTTTCTGTCATGCCATCTCAGAATGAAAGTATTATAGCATAATTGAATCTTAAAAAAATAACTCTTTTTAATCCCACGGAGTATCCAAAATTATGATTGAAAATTGATTAATTGACCTGCCCTAAAAAGTCTGCAGAAGAATCACCTATTAACATGCTGAATTCATAGTTAAACATTATCTATTTGCCACTGATGATAGCAAACAACATAAAGAAGACTTAACTGGGTGCTACCCCTCTCAGTAAATTATTGTACTCAGTACTCTCTTGACTGAGTTTCTTTTCTTTTTTCTTTAGACTTTCTTCATTATTACCTTTTTGCTCTTCCTTTCTCAGGGTTATAGAGCATAGATAAATAAGATCTGGATAAACATGCCTGTATATGTTTTTAGAAATCCTTATTTTCCCCTTTATGATACTCAGTGGTAGATTGAATATATTTTACTTAAATATATCTAGTTTCTAGCAGTGTAATCATTTTCTGGGTTCCTACAGGTATGGCATCCGCCCAGAAAATGTGATTGTGTATGGCCAGAGCATCGGCACTGTGCCTTCTGTGGACCTGGCTTCTCGTTATGAGAGTGCAGCAGTCATCCTCCACTCCCCCCTCACCTCTGGCATGAGGGTGGCCTTCCCTGACACAAAGAAGACCTACTGCTTTGACGCCTTCCCAAAGTGAGTAATTTCATAGATAGATGGCCTGTTTGAGGCCTGTCAATGAGTTTTAAGAATCACTTACAGAGGGTTACCTAAAAATTTCCTGTGCCTTTATTCGAATATGTTGTACACATGTCATTTATTGTACTACTTAAGGAGTACACTGTGCTAAACACCAAGAAACTGATAAACAGACTGGGTTTTCACCATGACTTTCTCACTGCCAAAATTAGTACTTGCCAAGTATCAAACGCAAATAAATTTCACAGATAAATATTAAGTCACAGTGAGCTGGTCAGTTAATAATTTGTAATCACAGCATAGGGTCACTTATACTTAACTGTATTTTACCTGTTTTGAGACTAATCAACATGAAGCCTGACATTTTGTGAATCAATTAACCTTGCAACTATTACATATTAGGATACAAAGACAGTCAGTTCAGTTTGTAACATAACTGTGTTAGAGATATGATGACTGATAATCTAACATTAAGTGGGCAGATGGAAAACATTAAGAGAAAATTAAGTGTTTTAACAAGATTTTAATAGATATAGTGTATGCATGGTGCATGGTTCACAGCTTCTTAAATATACATTTGTGGTTCTTTCAGTCCATTTTTGTCAGTCAACTGAAGTTCAGTTCTGAGTAAAACCATGTCATACTCTTTTTTTTTTTGTTTTTTTTTGTAGAATGTAGATTATTTCTAAGGCTGTGGAGCGGAGGGTAACATTAGTTAAAATTAAGAAAGAAAGGAAATGTTTCAAAAATGCTAAGGTACATATGGACAGTAGAATATTGTAGTCTTTTTTTTTTATAAGTGTTTACCTAACTATCTTGTTTTCTCTCTTTCAAGTATTGACAAGATTTCAAAGGTGACATCTCCAGTTCTGGTGATCCACGGTACAGAAGACGAGGTCATCGACTTCTCCCATGGCTTGGCATTGTATGAACGTTGCCAGCATCCAGTGGAGCCGCTCTGGGTTGAAGGAGCTGGACACAATGATGTAGAACTCTATGGACAATACCTGGAAAGACTCAAGCAATTTGTTGCACATGAGTTGGTAAACTTGTAGAGAAGTTGGAATAAAAGCTTTTTTGGAGGAGGAAGTAAACTGGATTGGATATTTTCTTGTGAAATGATGCAGGTAGAAGTGTTGTTTGTCAGTGCAGTGCTAAAGTTTTGGTGACAAAATAGTCACTTTTCAACACCTCCTTGTTGGCACTCCAGTTTGTCCATGGCCTAGAGCCTGGCTATACCATACACTCCTCATGCTGCAACTGTGACCTTATGGAAACTCGTTGTTGTTGTTTTTAAGATTTTGCTTTTTCTGTTATTTGTCCCTTCATGTGGCACATTGGTACAGCGTGGATGCTCAAGAAATTAGTGTGTACAACATGTGTATGAGAGAGTGTGTCACATTTTCCTGCCTTTCATGAAGAACAGTCTCTGGTCCTTAATGGAGACCTCTGACAGGCCTAAAGGGCTTCTGAGGAACAGCCTTGCTCCTAACTGGACTGGACTTATGTAGGCTAAACTCTCTCCAGTCCAACTGCTGGAAACCATCTGACAGTGAAGTCAGGTTTGGTCCTATACACTGCAGTCACAGATATTTTTTTATTTTTCATATTATTCATATTTTTATATATTATGTGTGGTATTTACACATATCAGCTGTTGCTGAAGGACTGTTCCAGACAAACTGACCAGATGTATCCATTTCAATGTTGCCAAATGTTTAGAATAATGTTGTAAAGACATTGATTAACAAAGTAGTATTATCAGTATCTACGCACAAAACATCTTTAGACCTGATTCCCCTCACTCCTTCTCTGTTTAGACTTATAATAATGCAATTGAAATGTGCCGAAAGATGAGGCTTATTTAGAAACTTGGGTAGCCTGTTAAAAGGCTAAGGCTGTATATCATTGGCCACGAAAATGTAGGGATCGTTGCTACATATTTTCACACACCATTTTTCTTTAAATAATTTCCAGTGTTTTGAATATACTTGGAATTATTAATAAAAGAAGATACAACTTGATTCTAAAATATATACCACTATTGCCAATCAGGTCTGGGTGGAGACCATCATTGTTGTGACTGGTGTAAATCTATTATCAGTTCAAGGCTGATAACAATCTCTTAATTTTTCAATCGAGGGATTGAAAAAACGTTTTATGCTTGGAAGCAGTTTTGTTTTCCTCAGCTTATTTGGACTTGATATTGATGAGCTCCACCCTTTATATTCTACATACTGTGTTGATCTGGACTGTTTGTTAAGTCAACAGATGTGGCTCGGGTCTACGCTGCTTCTGTTATAGACAGATGTTTTCATTATTGGATTATTTGTTTTTACTTTCACTTTTATGTATGCATGATATTTTTAGATCCACTGACAATTTGCTATTAAATGCAGGAGTTTACAATCCAGCTCTACTGTACATGTAATCAGAAACCTTATGAGCAAATGTCAGAGATCTACTGCATGCTGCGTATGCCTATTTTTTCATATTTTAGGCCGATACTACAAGCACATGCCTGTGTTACACATGAGCCTGTAGTGACAGTAGGGTTTCAAAAATATGAAGTGACAATAACCCAAGAAAGTAATGGGTGCTACTGTAATCCTTCAGGTTTTATCACTGACAGTTCAATAGAAAATAACCTTTTTTCAGATAGACCAAGGTCCAACGGGATTGGTAACTGTTGTTTGTCTCCTGTTCTCAAAATGCATTTTCACAACCAATTTCTGTCTTATCAAGATGTGCTTTTTTAATTATCGTTTTGTAAATAAGATTTGTATGATGCCTGTTGTTTAATTTCCTGTCACTTCTTATTACCACTCTTATTGTATCTTCTTTTACACGGAACACTACATCTGTTGGATCTTTCTTTTAACTTTTCAGCCAATCTGGACTAATATCGACTATAATTTTACTATGTTTTTGTATAGCATCTTTCAATACAGAAAGAACTTAATATGTATAACAATATTAAAGTAATTAAAATGTGGGTAGAAAATAATAAAAAAAAAAGTGAAGCACCCCAATTTGTGAGTGAATCTTTCATAGGAGGGTGAGGGAATTTTTAATTGTGTAATTTTTTTAAATTATTAAAACAGTACAATACCGTATTATAAAGTTTTTTCACCAGGAAATGAGTGTCACGACTTGCTCTCATTGCATCAAGAATGCTTGTAGTCTTAGTACAATATTGCGGTTCTCCTGTTTTTTTCTCTCAGCTGTTTAGCTACATTTGGGTAGAGAAGGTTATCTGTTAATCACACACCCTTCTGTACTCAACATCTTTTCATACTGCTTTGCATTAAGTGGATGCCCTTGCTTCTCAGAATATGAGAAAGTAACAATAATGTTGGAATTGGGTGTTCGTATACACAAAGGGACGTTGCTAAATCCTGCAAAGTGATGGCATTTATATGAAGAGATGTGCTAGGGATGGGATCATTTCCTTGTCTTTATATCAGTGTTTGCAGTCCATTGCATTTTTTATCAGGTCAGGATTATCATGATGCCTTGTTTAAAGAATTGATTTAGTTGGCAGAACCAGGGGAGATTCTTTAACCTTTTCTTGTCGTTCAGTCTCCAGGAGGTGGCATTGTGGATTGATTTTTAAGCCCCTCCCACGAGTCCACGCTCCTAAAGGTTCCTCGTGGAACACGTAGTAGCTATTTGGGTTATTATGACAAATATTTCCCGCCTTCACACACTTAATCGTGTTAAGTATTTCATGTAAAATGCCATTATTCACGTATGTAAACATACACATGTTGCCACTTTGAACATTCTGACATTCAAGAGCAGGACAACAGTAAGACACTTATTTATAAGAAACATAATGCTTTAAGTTGCATTGATGATCAAGTATAATACATCATTGAAATTCACTCAAAATGACAACCGGCATTATACACCAGTCTTGCACCGCTGATTATGATTTTCAAGGACCTCGATGTCTTTCACTTAGGCATAAAGATGGAGATCTCTATAGAGGCGGTTCCGTTTTAATGTTGAAGAAAAATACGACTGGATACAAGCAGAAAAAGAAGTTCAAAAATTAGACAAAATACAGTATATAACCAAAACAAATAAACAAACAAACAAACGAAAACCTGCAATCTGCAACTATCTCCCTTGGATTCCCTAATATCCGACAGCATTTGAACGCACTCAGACTCCCTCACTCACAAGCCGCGCCTGCTCCCTCTCCTCGAATCTTGGTGGGTCGGGGGGGTTGACCGTCGGACCGACGACAGCCCATCAACAGAAAAAAGCACCATGTGAAGATAAAGTGTGTAATAAAAGGGAACACTGAAAGCGGGCGGTGTGAGGGAGAAGGTATTCTTTCGTCTCAACAAAGCCAAATTTGTGTTTTTTGCCGGCTCGTCAGGAAGCGAATGGACAGAGCGTGAGAGGAGCCGGACAGCCTTGCCCACGGTAAATTGACTCACGACCCCTCACTACCGTTCACATTATGTCTGTGTTAGCGCGACCGGGAAGGGGGCGATACTGAATTCAGTCATTTTTGGGGGGCACAATTCACTCAATAAATGCAACAGGACCCGAGCAGATGTCCGGTCTGTACAGTGGTTTGTTTCTCACTAGCATTACGTGTCCTAACTATCACTATTGAACTGTCAATGTGGAGAAATGCATCAAATTAGGAAATCAACGTCAGAGCGAACCCAACGCGAGGTCGGTCTCGGCACTCGCCAGGTATAGGGCAGGTAGCTGGAAATCACGATACCGTACTTTTAGATCTCATTGACTCTATGATGTTCCTTCAACAAGCGTTTCTCTGACGTGAGGGAAATGGGACCAAAACAAGACCGTAAATCATCCGGTTCGGCCGTAAATAATCAACAAAAGACGTGAAACGTTCCTACCTTTTAACGCAGTCTGGCCTCCGCATCGCGCTATTGGGGCCAAGTTCCTCTGCTCTGTCAGACGTTTTCAAAAACTGAACATAAAATAGGAAGTTAAAGGAACTGTGTTAAAAAGAGTAAAAATACATAAATCCAGTCCATGAATATGAATTGTTTGAGTCAGTCTTTTACTTTGCTTAATTCGTAAGATTTCCATCTCACTTTTCTTAACTTTTTACTCATAGATAGTGCATCCCTAAGATATTCAAACATGTGCATTTCAAAGTATACACACAGTATGCGGATGACTTTACTGCCAATTGCCATCATTTCAATGATGACTGAAAAAGTTGAAACATGGTTTATAACCATGTGCGATGTTGTGTCCTAGGTTGACTCTCCAGGGATTCCTTCACATCTGTTTGATATTCAGTAGCTCAGGAAAATGTGAGAAAAACTATGGGAATAATGAATCCCAGAACACTTGAAAAATACATGTTCACGTGCTCTAAACTTGTGGTCTATTCAATTTACATATGGTGAAAACTTTAAGAATTTGGTGAAAGCAGGCAGTGATGTGTTAATTATTAACAGAGGAGTGGGATTGGTTTGCCCCCTTTTATGGAGAAGGAATGTGAATAAAAACATAACCTCAGATAGAGTTATAAAGATTCATGCCTGAGGACTCATCCTGTCTTGGTGCTCTCTTTGAGTTTGAGTGTGTCCAGTGTAGAATATCCAGACTGGGAAGATGAACAACCAGAGGAGTCTAAATGTTGTATGCCTTTCTTGATGAAATTCCATTTTTGATTAGAATCAGGATTTTGCATAATAAATTGACGATTTCATCTGCCAGCATATTCTGGTCTTGGCTTTCCGACTGTAAGGATTTCTCACTTTTCTCCCTTTTTAAAGAAATGTAAACTGTAAATATGAAGTTAGTCAGAAAAATGACAATTGATGTCCCAACCGTTGCCTCTGAAACTGTCGTAGTTATTTGTCTTTGACTTTTGCCTGGAAAAATTAATTATGTTCAAAATCATTAACAAAATGGTTCATATTGCAATGTTTGTTTGTTTATTATTTTTTAGTTACAGGACTACTCTTCTCTGGGTTGTTTGGCTTGACATGCATTGACTCAAAACTCATTTGTACAGTCAAAGATTTCTTTATTTCGAATTGGCTTTTGAAGAAAAGCCGTAGTTTAAAACCAAAAACAATTAAAAAAAAAAACACAGGGAAATAATAAAATACCAGAGAGGACCATTTTCTATTTGAACATGTTTTGTCTGTGAAAATTATATAGTAAGAGCAAAAATTAATGCCATTGGTGTTACATTATATCTAGTTTATAGAGAACTTTAACCTCAGCCTTTTTTCTTGCAGTGTCATTTCCTGTACTTCTAAGCATCTGTATGTACAGGTGTATGTCATCAACATTGCACATGTATTGCTGACTCGGTGGTAAATTCTCACTATCTTTGATGTTCAGACAGACCAGTGCTGGAACTCTCCTTACCCACTTAAATTGATGCCATCTGTTATGGCTATGTTACCATTATTTCAGAATTGTTGAAATCCATTATTCTCCATTATTGTGGACAGAAGTAGCCATTGTCACACAATACAAGCCAAAGAAGCCATACGATCATAACCCTAATCCTAACCCATATGTTTTGAGGGACCATGTATTGTCCATTTAGTCCAGGACCATTATTGGTAGTCAGTGAATGAGATGCTTGGCTCATTGCTTGTGCCCTTTTCCTCAGAAGCATGTGCTTTCTTTGACTCCAACCCTCATTTATGTTTTACCAAGTGTATTCTTTCTTTTCCTTATCCTCTTTTCTCTAACAAGAATTTCAAACATATTCCTCCGGATGTCATTGAGCTCTGCTTACATGGGAGAAAATACAAAGGCTTTAACCTGAGTTAGTTTTGCAGACAACATACCTTTAGACAGACTCAAGTTTGAGAAATTAAAATAAATATAATATTTGTATTTTTTTGGATAATTAAACTTGAATACATTTTTAGATTTCAATCCTCCCATTTTTATCAACTTATAAAGGCTGTGGTTGTGGTAAAAGTAGAATGAAATTTCACATATTTGTCCCCTCACAATTGGCCTCCAGTTCCCTCCCGAGGGGACCCTGGTAGACTAGATATATAATCCCTGAGTCAGTGGTGCCTCTTGACAGTCCAAAGTACCCTAAACAATAACGATCGTAGGTGTCTTAAGAAGCATCCTTACCAGATGCTCCGGACATCTCAGCTGACCATACTCACTGCAAAGGCACAATGAGCCTATCTCAGCTCCCTGCAACTGTTTGAGCTCACCACCTTATCTCTATAGCTAAGGCCATCTGCTGAAACTCATTTCAGTCACTTTTATCTGCAGTATTAATCTTTTAGTCACTGCCCACTTCTCTGACCAGTAGCCATAAGTTGGGGCTGGAATGTTGACAAAATTGCAAACTGAGAGTACAGATTTTTTCAACATATTTTTCTTTTATTTTGGATGGGTGCTGTCAGCTGCGACACAGGAAGTAGCCTGAGACCTTTTGGGGACAAACATTGAGGCTAAAGCTTAGAGCAGACAGAGTAAAATCATCAAAATGAGAATTGACACTGAAAATGCAGCATCAGCAATGAGGCAAGACAAAGAAAACTCATTCAGCTTCAGGAGTTTCAAGCTATGCCAGCTTTTTACAATCTGTCCAAGAACTGAGCACAGCTAAATCTACATGCATTCTAGTAGTAGAAAACCTGGCATTAGCTGTTTCAACATCAGTTATGACAAAAATGAAGAGATGCAAAAATCAAGCAAGAACAAATTGGGCATAAGGGATCAATGTATTTGCAACTGGCTCATAAATCATCACTGATTATTCTCTTTTTTTCTACTTCATTTTTTTCTCTGTTTTTTTTTCTAGTTAAGATGTCTTCCTTCTCTTGAATTCAACTTGGGGATTAATTGAACTTTTGGCCAGCTGATGAGCATGGCTGTGAAGAAGGGTTTACCTGTACAGTTGAATACTACTGCAGATCAATATCAAAATTGCTCTGCTCGACACAGTGGGAGACATGGTGGCTTTCTCAGAAGTGATTCTTAAAAGCATCACTCTAGCACAAGTCAGCGACGCTTTTGATAAAATGTCATAATTCTGAGCTTCTCTCTAAATCTAGTCATGTAATGGGTTGTCAAAGCAAGTGACAGATGGTGCCAAAATAAGAGACTACTTTTTTGTCAAAATTGTCCAATGCATCGTTGCTGCTGCCCATATGGCTAATAACCCTTGTAATTTCACCATCAATTGTGGGTTGCAAAGCCCAACCCTGACTGTCATCCCTTTGCACATGCTTCTAATTAGTGCAATGGAAAAATGTGTCCTCGGGATTTTAAAAACAGTTTGGCCGATATACGAGTAACCTTTACTGATCCTCCGCTCTAGCTAATAGAGTTGTGAATGATTGCCATTAATCACTTCACTTCATATATATTTTCTCTTAATTATTATCAAACTGTAATGAATTTGCTATCCTTTTGCCAGAAATGTTACTCGTAACGATTATTAGATAGCAGTTTGTACAGAGATAGTAAATATAAGAAGGATGTTGACATTCATTCTTTCCATTGAACCCATTGTGTATGACCCATGAGCAGTTGGCTGCCGTCTAACAGCACCAGGGGAGCAGTTAGAGGTTCAGTGTTTTGCTCAACATCACTTCAACAAAATAGGAGGAGCCCGGAATTGAACCAGGAATTTTTGGTTCCGTGGACGATCGCTTTACCTCCTGTGCCATGCCGCCCCCTAATTTAAAATAATAAAGAATTATGAATGAAGTGAAGGAGAACATGAAGTGTCTGGCGTGAGAGAAGAGGATGCATAGGTCAGATGGAGGCAGACGATTCACTGTGGTGACCCTTGAGGGTGTCAGTTTAAGGTGTACCAAGTGGTTCTTGGGTTCCTCATCGAAAGCAACCTTTCTGTGTTTTTTACCTTCTCTCTGTGCCCGAATGGGCTACTGCTGGATGCTCTGAGCCCCCCATTTTCATTTGGATATACTAGGTCAGGAGAAAGGACAGTGTTTTATTCTAAAGTTATTTGTGGATAATATGCTATTGACAAACATTTTTGTTCATTTTTGACATTTTTTTTGTTCAATTTATCACTTTTGTGGAAAATGAGCTTCCTCTAAAGTTAAAATAAACTAACTATTATTTGACGTGAAATTTATTGTGATTATTAATGACATTCATTAACACAAGAAAAAATTGAAGAGTATTTTGAGATTCTTATTCTCATCTTGAGAGCTAGACACTTGGCAGACCTTGGAGACTCCAAGGCCTGCTGGAGATCCTGGTGTGATGAGGCCAACAGGACTAAATATTCTGACAGAAAGGAAGCAAGAGGCCATCTTGAGGTACTCTTGCAGGGCAATCTCCTCCCCCAACCTTGCCTCGACATCCTGTTCATAAAAAACACAAACAGTATCAGTGGGGCCTAACACCCACAGTAAACAAATTTCATATTGTGCTGAAATTTCAGAGCCCAATACTTCCATAGCACCCTCCAATGGAACACCCCAAGTAATATGGCCCTGTGGACTCTCCAGGTGCAAAAACATGTAGACCTGATGATAGACCATAACAATCCAATAACCCCACAAGCGTAAAGAGCTCTTCAGGTGTTCCTCAACCAGGATGGATTCTGCGTTGAATCAAAGCTGACTGGTGTCTTATTTCCAGCAATGGAAATATTTGCTCTCTAAGTGCACATCAAGTGTATTTTTCCTTACAATCTTTTCTCCTCTTTTTTTTGTTATCTTTTTAAATTGCAGACATTTATACCATGCCGACAAGTGATGGCCCTTCCCGATTCCCAGTCTTTGTGGCTCCTCCCCATGGCCACCAGAGGTCTCCTGGTTATGTTCCCGGGCGGGTGGCTCCAGTGCGTTCACCACCTCCTGCCAAAGCTCCACCACCACCACCACCACCACCACCACCACCAACAGTAAAACGGCATGGCCCCCCACCGCAACGGCAAGCCGCTTTCAGTTTGTCAGAAGATAGCCAACATAGGGAGTTGGCTAAGATCCTTCAGCAAAGAAAGAACACGTTCATCTGTTTTGGAGTGTCAATGGGCGCCTTCTTCCTCACTCTCATTCTAACCCTTAGTCTCACAAGTGGGGTCATTTTGGATGGTACGTTTTACAGTTGTGCTTTTCATCTTCTAAAAAGATCAACTGTATTTGACAGAAAGTAATATGTTATGCTGTGTTTGTTGCCTTTTGGATTTGTTATCGGATCCCAGGATTACATGAGTCTCTGTTTTGTTATTTGTGGATCATCTTAGAAAACTGCCCTGACCATAACCCATCACTGAGTAGCTGGACCCCAGGCCACCAACCAGAGAAGGCTTTTGTCGTCAGGAGGGGAGACTTGTTTAGATTAGATGCTTCTGCAACTTTCCATTCACTTACCATCAAATTAGGAGGTAAGAACGTGGCAATATAAAATTTGTTAGTCATGACACTGATGAATTCAGATAAATTAATGCAACTCCAAAGATCCAAGTCAATTGATATAAATTAACATGAATAAAGAAAAAAATTGGGCAAAATTACCCTGAATGAGTGAGTGAGAGAATGTTGTTTGTCCGTATACGTGGCGCTGCAATTGACTTGCAACCAGTCCAGGGTGTACCCCGCCTCTCGCCCGATGACAGCTGAGATAGGCTCCAGCATCCCCCGCGACTTGAGTGCTGGATGGATGGATGGAAAATAAATGCAATAACTAACTCAGATTTATCAATGTCTGAACCCTCACAGGCTGTGTAGTTTTTGCAGACAATGCTGATGGTTCCAAAAACATTACTGTGAGAACCCAACATATCCTTATCGAAGATGGTGGAGCCCTTCACATTGGTGCACCCAAATGTCGCTACCGTTCTCATGCCACCATTACCCTTATTGGGCGTTCTGACAACAAAGATATACCTGAAGTGCCTGGTCTTGGACGTAAGTTCATCAGCGTTATGAGCGGTGGAACTTTGGAACTACATGGCGCTGAGAAAGTGTCCTGGACTCTGCTGACCCGAAGCATTCCAACCTCTGGTTTGGCCACAGGAAGTTACGCCTTCCAGCGTAACTTCAGCCGAGGCATAAACCTGCGTGTAGTAGATCAAGACACAGCTGCTGTACTCCTTTCTGAGCGCTATGACACCCATGAATCCCGTAATGATAGTCGACGGCTCACCCAGCTGCTTAGGTCCCTGCCTGGAGGTCGCATTGTCACACTGGCTGTTGGAGACTCAGCTGTCAAAAGTCTTCTTGATGAAACCAAGAAGGCAATTGAAGAGACTCTTGGGAGCAGTTTTGTCCACGACCTCAAATACAGGTAAATAACAGTGACCGTTTATATATGTAAACGCCCTTATATAAATGTATTGCGAACTAGATCTCACGTTGAGTGTAAGCGTGTGAGAATTCTAATAACTGAATCAATTAAGCAAGGTAATGCACAAAAAAGATTGTCACCATAAAATGTTATCAAAGGCAGCTTTAGAAGGAAATTTAGTTGCATGCAATTGAAGTTGGGATTTCTCTGAAATCCTTTTATGCTTTACATTTTTGCAACTAGATCTATAAGAAATGTATAATGTGTTACCACAAGGTCCTTAGTTGAGATATTCAAACAATACCTTTACAATTCCCTTGCGAATTATAACATTTGCAGAGAAGAGAATGGATGAAAGAGTGGATGAAATCTATTTTGAAATTTATTTTCACTGTGGCGAAGAAAATCAATTTGTTTGCTGTAACTCACATATTTATATAGAATCCTGCCAACATCTTTTAGCTTTTGTTAAAATTGTACAGATATTTTACTTTTCAGCTTGAGCATAACTGCATAGAAAGTCTTCTTTTCCTTTCAGCTTTTCCCTTCAGGGGTCGCCACAGCGAATCAACCTTCTCCATGTAACCCTATTCTCTGTAACCTCCTCTATCACACCAACTAACTTCATATCCTCTCTCACTATGTCCATAAATCTTCACTTAGTCTTCCTCTAGACCTCCTGCCGGGCAGCTCCAATTCCAGCATCCTTCCACAAATATATTCACTATCCCTCCTCTGTACATGACCAACCCATCTCAGTCTGGCTTCTCTGACCGTCTCTCCAAAACATCTAACATGGGCTGTCCCTCTGATGGACTCATTCCTGATCCTATCCATCCTCGTCACTCCCAAAGAGAACCTCAACATCCTTATAACTGCATAGAAAGTAGTCTTTTTAAATCAAGTTGTGGTGAATTATTTTGGTGTCCTTCACCTCATGCTCTGCCCAAGTGTCACCCCGGGTCTAAACTACACAGTGCTTTCAGTAGATGAAAATAGCAAAAGGTTATACATATTTGTGGTAAATCTTTCTGATGACACTCAATTAACTTAACTTGTTAAAGGTTTGTTTTTCTTCCTTGTCATTAGAATCGTCTGTAAACAATCCAAAAAAAACATATCTTTTTTTTATCCAGTGTATATTAGGATATACTCCGATAGGTGCTGAGTTGTTTGTCTGTGTGAGAAAACAGGTGTTTATACAGTAGTCGAAGATACAATAGGGTGTTGCATAGCTCTTAAACAGTTTGTTATTTTTCCATGATGCCTTTTGTGTCATAAATCCTTGAGTTTTTTGCTTGTTTGGGGTCTCCAGGGGCTTATAAAGAATACTAATGTGTTTTTACTTTAATGCTACTCTGACGTCTTTCACTAGCAATAACAGCATTTGTTTCATGTCCCCTTTATCTGGAAAGATGTTCATTAGGGATTCTCACTTGAATCGTTCGTAGTCATTCTTCTAGTTTCCCTTTGCTTTTCAACTGCAGCTTGCTATGCCAGGAAAGGAAACATGCACCGGATAACAGGGTTATGGTCTGAGAGTTTCCAGGATTTGTGCAAAATGAGGCCATTCAGGAGATTTTACTTCCATCAAGCTTGTTCTGTTGGAGATCAGATGAAAGAATTTGGATAGGGAATGTCAGCCTGTCTGTGTTGTAAAATGTTGATTGTTTTAATTTTTTTTCCCATTTTGGGAAACAAAATATAATTGAATGCTAGAGCAGAGCTTCTGATACTGTCATTTAAACATACCACCATGTCTCTCCATGGAAAGCCTTAAATATAGCATTTCACGCTTCAGTTATTTGTAATGTGCCCTATGGAAGGCCAAATGCTACAACAAGTCTGTAGTGTCACATTTCACCTCTGGGACTGGCTGCCAAGGCAGCACACAAAACTTCACACATTATCCACAGCACAGTGGTTTCAATGGCCTTGCGTAGTTTTAGTATTGTTTTGTATTCACCTGAAAGGTCACATGTGCACTCCTTAATCCTTTTAACATTTACTGAAGAAAGGAATCTTGTCTCAGCCCTCAGTGCCAGTGGCAGGAGGAAGCACATAGTACACACAGACAGGATGCATGTTAAAGTCTCATTAAAGTCACACTATATTTGGTTATGTGACTTGAAGACAGTAAAAGTTGGGGGATAAAAGTGTTGACTCTGCAGAATGGTAACGATGATATACCAGTTTGGAGATATTCAGTGGCAGTTGGAGAAAAAAGGCAGGGAATATAGTTGGAACATTTTATAAAACCTTCTTTGGCACTTGTGTTATTTAACATTCTTTTTCTCCAACTTGAATATCATTTCATCAGTGTTTTGTTACTTGGTGCACCTGAGTGTGATTTATGAAAATCTCACATTCAGCTCTTCAGAAAAGGAGATAAATGTTTGTCTGTAGCAACAACAATATTTCCTGGTACAGTTCAGTGAGTTCTTTGACCCCTCCCTTTTGTCTCTTCAGTCAGCAGGGTTTTCACACAAAGTCACAGACTTACAGTTACTCGGCTATACTGACTTTCATTTTCCTGTCATGTACTCTATGCTCAAACAAAAAGTTTGTGTAAATGCTGATGCACATCAAAATGAAACAAGTCCAAAAGAAGATACGCTCATTGTTTTTTCCTACATTTTTACGCCTCTTGTTTTTGATTTCATTACTTTGTGTTATGAATTGGGCAATACTGAAATAGGATGCAGTCAGCAGCATCTGGAAAGATGCTGTTGGGTCTTTTGGGATGGTAAATCCCCAGGTGGTTCCTGTTTTTATATATGTGAGGTGCGAAGTGACATGACACTGTGGCTGCTGAGTCATTGTTTTAAAGTGAATGACAAACTGGCATTAATAACCTCAATAACAGTTCCAAATGGTTCACAGAGACTTTGTTGATGGAAAGTGAGATTCTAAAGTAAGCCTGATTGGTGTGTGTGCGTGTGTGTGCATGTGTGTGTGTGTGTTTTTAATGAATTCATTTTTTTTCCTGATTTGACTGAATTGGGGGCACAGTGGTTAGCGCTCCAGCCTCACAGTCCTTAGGACCCTGGTTCAATTCTGACAGGGGACCTTTCTGTGTGGAGTTTGCATGTTCTCCCCGTGTCGGTGTGGGTTTCCTCCGGGTTCTCTGGTTTCCTCCCACAGTCCAAAAACATACAGCAAGTTAACAGGAAAAATTGGGAAAATTGCCCAGATTTGCAAATGAGAAAGTGAATGGTTGTCTGTCTGTTTATGTGGCCCTGCAATTGACTGGCAACCAGTCCAGGGTGAACCCTGCCTTTCGCCCAATAGCAGCTTGGATAGGCCCCCTGGACTTTACCAGTAAAGCTAATCGTGCTATGGATTGCTGAGTTGTACCATTCAGAGTTACCTTTTATTGTGCAGAATTTGGGTGATGGCATTAGCATTTTGGAGATGAGACACCTCATAAATTGTTATTGTTGTGTATGGCCACTTTTTGTCTGATTTTAATCAATGGCAATGCTTGACTATGGACTTTTGTTTTGTGTCCAAGTTTAAGCCAAAAAGATTAAATAAAGTGTCTCGCTAAGAATGTTGGGTATTATTACTAGACCTTAGCTGATATCAACTTAGCAGTGTAGACGGAAAGCTTATGGACAGCTCTGGGTAATACTTGCATTGAAATATGCCCACAAACTGAAAAATATTGTGTATTTGCAGTCCTTCAGCTAATGTAAGAGAACTGAATATGAGCGGTAATTTTAACTTCCCCTGGCTGCATGTTGCACCACAATAGTTTGTCATACGCCCAATCCCCTTTGCCAACCACACCCATAAGCTCCACCATACAAATGATTTTAGGCTGATGTGCGAATTTGTAATTGTGAACAAGCTTTAAATTAAATCTCCTGAGATAACCAAGTGGGAGGGGATGATAAAATCATCTGGGATTGAAGGTAAACATTTTTATTAATATTCTATGACATTTCAAGTCTAACTCTTCCCTGCCCTCTGATTTACTCTGTGGTGTTCAGTGTATTCTCTTTTTTTAGAATATATGTGTCAGTCCATAATGATCTGAATCTCCTGTACTGTTATTGGATAAGGTATATACTGTATGTGTGCTTGATAAACATCTTCATAACCTGTAATATAACCAACACAGTATGCATGGAAGGTCATACTTTAAAACACAGAAAAGTTGTCTTGCTTTTTACACACAGGACACAGTCTAAATCCAACTCTGTGATTGATCAAAGATGTCTCGTATTCATTGCAGCCTTTTAACAGTGGCTCTACATGTGCCAGAACTATAGCTTATAATTATGTCAGTCAGGGCTGACACAACTAACAAGTGCAAGCTGCATTTATACGTTTGCTCTTCGAACATAACAGAAGAACAGAAATTAATATTGTATTCTGTATCACAGTTTCACAATTGAAATACTTTAGAGAAGAAAACATCAAAGTAATCCAAGCACTTTGCCAGAAGAAAAAAAAACAAAGCAAATGTTTGAGTTTCCCTGTTGGACTCGCAGTGTGGATTTGCATATGATGATTAACTATAACCTCTCAAAATCCTTTGAGTTTATTTGGTGTTGTTTGACATGAATACAATGGTTGGAATTGCACTTCTGACTTTCTCCCACTTTTTTTTAGACAAGCGTGGGCCTTGGTTTCTGTGGTTGGAGGAGATAATGGGTCATGCTCTGAGAGCGTTAGGGAACATGAAAACCACGACACTGGAGGAAGAGCTCTGGCGAGACAAAACTTTACAACCTTGGATGGAGTGGGCTTCTCAGTCACTGCTTATAGCGAGTGGAAGAATGGTGAGGAATCACTCAGTGATAGCATACACTCAGAATCTAAGTTTTGAGAACAACTACAAATAACCCACAGATCTTTCCATTCTGAAAAGATGTGTTATACCTGCTCATAGTAATTTGCCTGTATTTAGCTATCTACTGGTCAGTGACAATTTGTTGTGGAAGGTGGTTGACGGTTAGGTTTGTCTGTAGTTTAATGGAAGCATTTAAAGTGAAATAACCTTCAGGGTTCATCATGAGGTGACTGTATGAGCATTGAGGTTTACCACATTTCAACACCCTGACAGATCAATCATCTGAACTTGAAAGATGCTCTTATGCCTACGTGTTTAAAGCCATGTCATTCAAACAAATACCTGTTCTTGGGGCAGGTGTACTCGCAGTTGCACAACCATTGAATTATTAATTTTTTGTGACCATAGGTGCACACACCTTGTAAAACCTAATCCTACTTTGGCTCGGTTTCAGTATGGTAATTGTGAATAGAACTATGCTTTTTCTGCCTTAGTTCTGGAACCTACTGAAAACTGAATGCTAAAAAAGTATTTTCAGACAACAGCATAAATGTAGACTCTAAGTTTGAGTCAGGAGTATTTAATTTCAAAAACTCCCCAGCGACTAATGACTTATTTAGATTTCAGTCCAGCTACTTTAAAAATACAGTAGCACCTGACAGGAGGGGTTAACTAGTAATATTGCTTTAGTTTGAGCCAAAAATGTTTTAACCACCACAAACTCCAACAGAATAAATGTCTAACGGAATTTTTGTGTGAAATAAAATATCTGAGACAGTGCAATCTCCAGACTTTACTTTGGAAAGTGGAGACTTCTTTAAGTGCCTTTCGAAGAAGGGTCGTACTGATTGTTTGATATTAAAATGTTATGAATATTTTGTGTTGATTAATTCTTTCAGATTGACTCCTGAAAGCAAATGTAACCATGGAACCATATTTTAAATGTGGTCATTAGTGGTTATGCCATTACCTTATAAAACAATATATGTAAATATCATATTGTCTGAAAGGAAAAAAATATTCAGCATTTTTTTTAAATTAAAGCATATCTATGCCTATTAGTCATCCCAGGCGGGGTTCCCGATAATACTTTTCAGTATATGTTGCTATCAGTTATCTTTCCCTGTTAAAATACATTACATATGGAAATTTTGTAATTCAATTCCACATTCAGCTGATTTAGAATATTCAATCCAGTGATATAGGGTGTTGGCACAAGGGATGTGCTTAGTGCTTAGTAGCATTGATCTAAATGTGAAAAAACAAAAAAAAGTTTTTTTTTTTTTTTAAATAAGTTTTATAAAAGAGATGCAAAGCAGCTGCCATTTTTATTTTCTGCTTTGCCTCAAACTTTGTTATTGCTCATGTGTTCTTTGATTTTTTTTATTCATTATCATGCCCTTCTAGGTTTCCCCATCTCCGGCTTCCAAATAGATGCTGTTGACCAGGTGGTGCTGAACCTACAGGATGAAGTACAACAGACATGGCAACCAGGAAATGAAATTGTTGTTGCAAGCACAGACTACTCTATGCATCAAGCTGAGGAGTTTACTTTGTTGCACTGCCCACACTGTACTAGCAGGCAGATCAGAATACAAGGTAAGAATGGGTTCATTGCTTTGGAGTTAGATAATGAATTTGTAGCTGGGAGCTAACCTGTGTGCCTTATTGTCTGACACTAGAGTCATTATCCAGGGCTGGAGAGCGATACATGGTAACCATGTTGCTGTAATGATGTCCTGGGAATTGTGTGTGTGTCTGTGTGTGTTAGAGAGATTCATATTTCTTTTTTGTGTGTATTGGAAATTGTCATGGTGTGGATAGGTGATTGGTAGTTTTGCACAAGGCATTGAATCAATCAAATATACTCTACCTGTCTTCTTTGACCAGGAAAGCCTTTATACAACCATGTTGGAGAGATCATAGATGGGGTGGACATGCGTGCTGAAGTGGCTCTGCTTTCCAGAAACATTCTCATCCATGGAGAAATGGAAAACTTTTGCTATGGAAAAATGTGCCAGTTCTTCAGCCATGACACCTATGGAGGCCACATCAAGGTGTGTTTTATGTGTGTGTTTGCAAGTTTTATATTCCAACAGACAGTCCCTTCATATTGCTTGGATTGAGTGCTTTACTTCTGTAGTTGTTCATGTATGACTGCATGTGTAAACATTGCATTGCATTCTATTGCTCGTTTTCAATCTATAAGAGATAGATTCTCTAACATTTTACAGAAAAAAAGTCTGCATCTGTTGTCTATTTGTATGCATTGCTAAATGAGAGGGACTCTTCATGTCCCAAGCATGTTCCTTATGTAAAAGATTTCAGATCTTCTCAAGCCACTACTGCTCTTTTACCTCAGTGTGCTTTTCTCCACATTTCTTTACCATGCCAAATTTGGTGGGTCTTGGTCTCATCAGAGAGTACACATGTGTGTTTGGTGGATGGATGCATGTATGTATAGTGTGCGTGAAACCACTCCTCCATTGGTTTGTCTTCGTATGGATTTATTCAGAGTCTAGAGACTCTTGCCTTTCTCTTTTAAACAAGGTTTTATGTGAGTTGGTGAGAGAAAAAAGAGACTGAGAAGCAGAGGTCAGTTTATGTATGTGGTTGTGTTACAGGTAGCTGGAGGTATAGTCCGATTCCCTCTTAATAAAAAACACGCAGAGCAAATGATTTGATACCCACAAAAGCACTCTGAGACAGATCCCCCTTTGGCTTACATGTGCAAAGTTGGTGGCTCATTCATTCCAGAATTACTTTGTGGCTGAACTCCTGCATTGATTCCTTTGGCAGTCTGTCTGGCCAGTCGCTTATTGTTACACTCTTCAATCTTGACAATTGCAGGGCAGAAATGGGGGGAACTTTGTGTTTATCTAAGAGCAGGTCCAGTTTGTTTTTTGTACAATTAATATCTGTCAAGAGAAAAATGTGTGGCTTTGGCACTCAGTGACCATAACATTTTGACATCACATTTTTTTTTATATTCAACTGTGACTGAAGACTTGACGAATAATACACTCCACGAGGCCAGTGGGGTTTACTTGTATTTTTCATATATTGCACATTCTGTATGGTTGATTGTAAATTTGACTTTGCCTCTGTTTCACAATGTCAGATCTTTGGTAACTTCTCATCAGTGCATCTATCATATGTGGAGCTAAAGAACATGGGTCAGCAGGGAGAAAATGGTCGCTACCCCCTCCATTTTCACATGTGTGGAGATGTTGACCAAAAGGGAGGCTACTGGGAGCCTACCTTTGTAGATGGACTCTCCATACATCACTCCTTCTCTCGTTGTCTCACCATCCACGCCACCAATGGTTTGCTGGTTAGTAAAGCATCTATTTTGAATAAATATATAATAATTCATCCTCAAAATCACAAGAAAACATAAAAGGTTCAGACTTCTCTCGTAACCACTCATACAGGATGTGACACTAACTGAAGAGGGCCAATAATCACTTTGGGATCACAGTAATACCATGTTTTCTCGAATCAACTACCACTCTTTCCTCTGCGGTTTCTTAATATTCTCTCTTCAGCTCCTTCCCCCTCAAAATCATAAAATGTTCTAACTGAGCAGCTAAATTATCAATACTTACTGTATTTCAAAGTAATTTTCTCAGACAAAATGTTCATACCAACCATGGAGTCTAACAGACAGTGTGCAGCAAAAAAAGGGAAAAAAGAGGCGTGATGATTATTTTTAAATGTAAACATTGATATGAATTTGTCACCTAAAGTAAAGTCTGAATCACTAAAATGGATGGGATAAATTTCACTATTGTTGGCTACTATTGAATATTATGACTGTTAGCAGCTGAAGCTCTTATCTGAAAATGGTTTTAGAAATGTAGGGAATGCAATTGTTGGGAACCAGACTGCTTAATTATATTTAGATTTTTTGTTATTGTATTTATTGTCATTGTAATTGCATGTATATGGGCATGCAATTGCTAGTGCCAGCATTGATTAAATATGAATCGCTCATCAAACTTGTTTTTAAGCTGACATTATTTTTGTGAAGATATGTTCAGGCTACTACCTATATTAATAGCCTTGTTGGACTTCTGGCGGTATGGTTTTATGTAATTCCTAGAACACATGATAAATATCACATTTTCTCACTGTAAGTGCCTGATAGAAAACACTACTCCTGAGACACTGACTTTACACTAGGGCATTGCTTGGTGAAAGACAGTTTAATGTCTGATCTGATATTTGCTTTTATCCTAAACCATCTGGGTAAAGCCAAGACAGCCTAAAGGTGTCAGTGCATGTGTGAATGGGGTATAAGTAAAAATGTCCCCGAGAGTGTCCCAAGTAAACATGTATGTATCGATCTCTGACACAGACATAAAAGGCACTAAAATGAGGCAGACACTAGCCGTTTATTTTCATGCGTACTGTTGTATACACATCTACATTTTGGATGGAAAGTCCTCCAAAATGTACTCACGGAGTAAAAAAATTACCCAAATTTGGCTCTTATCAGATGTTCATTTTCGATGACCGCATATACAGAGTGAGTCAATCAAATCTATTTCCTGTAATAAAATCGTGGTGTAAAGTCCTTAACTGGCATCTTCTTCCTTTTTACTGTGACGCCCTTTCTCTGACCAGGTTAAGGACACTGTGGGGTATGACACCTTGGGTCACTGTTTCTTCCTTGAGGATGGGATTGAGCAACGCAACACTTTCTACCACAACCTTGGCCTGCTGACTAGACCTGGGTCTCTGCTTCCCACAGATCGCAATGAAACACTCTGCCTCAGTATCAGGGACAAAGTTTACAAGGGCTACATTCCGTCCCCCAGCACTGAGTGCAAGTAAGAGATTAAGGCAATTAGCATATTTATCTGTCATTAGAGGTATAGTAAATTTAGTAAATGGATATACAGGCCATAGTCTCATCTGTACTAACGGCCACTACCTGCTGTCACTCACTCGCGTCACTTTGCTCCTGTCCTCGTGTAACAGTTTATCTATTTTCGTCCCTTTACTGTTGTTGTCTCTATCCTTTTTAATGTCTCTATTTATTTTTATTGTTATTTTTTAATGTCTTTAATACCTGTCTTCTGCCGTGTGCTGCTGCGACACCCGAATTTCCCATATGGAAAATAAATAAAGTATTATTTTATCTTCTCTTAGTTATAGTAAATGGACAGTAAATAATGGATAAAGGAAATAATAATGGATAGTAAATGGATAAAGCGAAAGGCAGGTTTTTTCTTTCATTAATAATCTTTATAAAGAACTACAGCCCATTGCACTACCACTAAGAATGTAGGGTAACTTCCTTACAGTATGTATAATGAGCTGTACTGTATTGCTCCTGAGGAAAATATACATAACTGATGTACTCGAATTTCAAACATGAATGCGTGAAAATTTTATGGACTAGACATTTTTGAAAACATACAGAGGGCGTGTGCTTGTGAAAGACATACTGAAGTTAGTGATAGTGGGTGTGAGACCTATGTTGTTATTCAGTGTGTGTGTGTATTGGCAAAGGTTTTTGTGCACGAGCTTTTTGTTGGAGAAGTGGATGATTTGAAGGATCAGTTACCTCATAGTTCTTTGGCATACAGGAGACTATCCTCTTATTATATTTTTTCTTTGTGTATGTCTATGTGTGGCCCAGGGCAGTTTCCACATTCTGGATTACCCACCCCAACAACAACCTTATCAGCAATGCAGCTGCTGGTTCCCAGGTAATAACACTACATTATTACATTATTATTGATAATAAACTGCCGGAAAGCAGTGTGGATTCTGGCTTCCCCTGAACTTGACCAGTGAAAATCAAATATACATTGTTTTCATGCTGATAACAAAATTATCTGTCAATAAAAGGGGATTTTGTAGCCTTTAGTGTCTGATACTTGAGTGCAGTAATAAACTTAGAAATCTAATATAAACAATGTGGAACCCTGGGGGGTCATCTTCATGGCTGAGGGTATACTTTGGTTTTTCAAGTTCTCTGTCTGTGACTGATAACTACAAATCTAAGAGATATTGAGGTTGTATGTACTCCACCATCTACAATATGCCTTTTTGGGCCACATTTGATATGATGTTCCGCTTTACTCTGATTGCTGTTTTTATTTTTCAATTTAGTCTCTAACGTACAGATGGTTTGCAGATCTGCCCTGATTATTTATATATATATATATATATATATATATATATATATATATATATATATATATATATATATATATATATATATATATATATATATATATATATATATATATATATATATATATATATATATATATATATATATATATATATATA
>CAAKHD010013346.1:44547-72624 GCA_901007705.1 Fistularia tabacaria | reverse complement strand
TTGTGAAATGCAAGTAGTGATTATATATTGTCATTGTTTGGATATATCTGATTATTTATATATATATATATATATATATATATATATATATATATATATATATATATATATATATATATATATACATACATACATACATACATACATACATGTATATATGTATATATATATATATACATACATACATACATACATGTGTATATATATATACATACATACATACATGTGTATATATATATATACATATATATATATATATATATATACATACATGTATATATATATACATACATACATGTATATATATACATATATATACATACATACATGTATATATATACATACATACATGTATATATATATGTATATGTATGTATATATACATATACATACATACATGTATATATATATACATACATACATGTATATATATGTATATGTATGTATATATACATATACATATATGTATATGTATATATATATACATACATACATGTATATGTATATATATGTATATATATATGTATGTATATATACATGTATATATATACATGTATATATATGTGTGTGTGTGTGTGTGTGTGTGTGTGTGTGTGTGTGTGTGTGTATGTATATAGATATATAGATATAGTTTTTTTTTTTTCCTCTTTTCCAGTCGTGGATATGATGTGTTTTATTTCTAAACGTACAGTTTTCCGTTATTTTTCTGGTTTCAGGATGCTGGCATATGGTTTGCTTTTCATAGCTCCTCCACTGGAGAATCTAGTGGGTTGGTACCAGAGACAAAAGCCGAACTCACTCCCCTGGGGATTTTCTACAACAACCGTGTTCATTCTAACTTTAAGGTATTGTGAGTGGTACTATTGTTAAACTTATTTTACGCATTTCTTCTTTATAAAAGACAATTTATAAAAATGAAATACTATAATATGTATATGTAACAAAAGCACTATACATAACTGCTTACTCACTTGGTTGGTGCCATGTGGAGGCATAGGCACACAAACTCATACCTGCATGCCAAAGGGCTCTACAATAGTCCTCTCTGTTATGAAATGACAGAAGTAAGGGAGGTAAACTGTAAGTTCTTTGTCCAGTCTGACCACAGCAGCCTCACTTATAGAGGAAGGAGCCCTAAGGTTTAAGACTATACCTCACTTATACTAGAAGATCAACTCACTGCAGAGGTTTCCATATACACAAGACACACGCACAAAAACAGTTCAAACATAAAACTAATCCATGTGTTCCAAAGTATGTAAATATACAAATATACATAATATGTTCCTACACATTATAAATGAATCACAGAAATACTGTTTACCTTTCTCCCAACTTTTTTTCCAGACCTTGTACAACAGGGATTCCTTCACTGTTACCTCAGTTGCATACTATATATTCTCGCCTCCAATAGAATATGCAGCACTCGTAATTTCAGTCGGGCAATATCACATTATCCAGTTAACCATAATGTTCCAGGCACTTACATTTACAATCTAGTCATATATATATTCTACAGTTCCTAATCGAGCCACCACTACTTTCCTCGGCAAAGTGGATCCCTGTAGTTCAGAGTATCCTACTGTCTTTTTCCTCATAAACAGAATCAACAAAAATAGTTGAATTGCCATTAGTTCATTTATCCATAACAACTCTGTCCCTTGGTTTGTTTAGGGTTGATGCCAATGTTGAGCTATTCACTCATTTTTGAAAGAGAATGATATTTTTATGTCTTGTAGTTTACCTTTTTATTTAAAATTTAACCAGATGTGATGGCATAATAATCTTAGTTTAATTGTCCATTTTTAGTACAAAGCTGTGACAATTTCTAGCTAGATTTCTATACATGGGTGTGAAAATCATTTCTTGTTTTATTACTAAAAATACTTTCACCTCCATAGGCGGGGCTCTTCATTGATAAAGGAGTGAAGACTACCAATGCGAGTGTTGCTGACCCCAGGGAATACCTGTGTCTGGATAATAATGCAAGGTGTGTATGCGCGAACAAACAGGTTTGAAGCACATAATGAGATCTGAACAACTTTTCTCTATATTTGACAAGGAAGCATAAATTGGTCTCAAGAATGTATTTATTTCTTGGACATTGTACCTGATCAGTAGTTATCAAGTCATTTGGGGCTTTCCAATATATGTGTAATACCACTGTTATTAAACATGTATAAATAAAGGTATTTATAGCCACTTCCTTTACAATGTATCCTCTGTGATATGTTAAATGACTAGGATATATAGATGACCATATTAATACAGTGTTGCATTTTAGTGGAGTGTCTGGCAGGTTTCTGTTGACAGAAAAAACAAGGGCTCACACACTGTGTCCAGTCTTGAGCCCCTTCACCAGATTCAGACCTCAAGTAGATGGAAAAAAATCCTATGCATCCATTGAGACTGTTGGCTACATTTTGAATGTGTACAGAGGTTGCATGGAGGTGGTTTAAATGTTAATATATGCTCATTTTCTATCAGAGAGAGCTGTGTTCGTGATTACACATGTAACATGGAATGATATTCTTTTTTTTTTTATTTCCTAATGGTCTTAAAGATTAATATGGTCCCTTCAAATGTTATCTATTTGCAATAACATTTTAAACATCCTTTTCCAAGATATGACATGAATTTTTGAAAAGCATGCTCCATCATATTCTTGGTTAATAATTGTAATTCAAGCATGATATGAGGGCCCTAATTAGAACTTGTATGAAAAACTAAGCCACGGTTTATTTCATAAAACACATAAAAGCGATGCTGTTATTTGGCAGAAGTATTAACATTTTCACAGAAATATTTCACAATTGAATTTTGCCATTTTCAACTTGGATTTCGCATAAACTTCTCCCTCTAAAATGTAACTTGCCCCTTGGTTTTCGTAAATAAATACAGTGGATCGAAGCCTCTAGCTGTGTGCAGTTTCCAGGCTCTATTACTGGAGCTTTAAAATTCTGAATTACCAGTGCACCGATTACTAGATTCATGACTTCATGATTGCCAACTTCAGTTTTCAATTAGAGACTACCAAAATTTGAGATCCGTTGAACATTTTTTTGGAGGATAAGGACAGTTTGTTTTCATTTGACTATTTTACTCATGATCTGGGGAAATGAGTCACATTCTAGATAACTCACCACATTTTTGGTCATAAAGTGGTTGAAGATAAGGTTAGATAAGTTTCCAGAAAATTCATATAGTAACCTTTTGGGGTGACTTAGTTTGTGGGAACGGTTGTCTTGGAACCAAACATTACTGGTTCAATTCCCAAGCACCGCCAAGCTTGTTGAGGTTTTGTTGGGCAGGACACTAAACCCCCAAGTGCTCCCTGGGTGCTGCCTGCTGCTCACAGTTCATCCATGATTGGTTAAATGCAGTGGTTAATTTTACTGATGTTGTGCTGCATGTATGACTGGATGGACTGGAAAGGCCTTTCCTCTCTCTCCTTCTTCATCTTAAGCTAGTGTGGGCAGGCATTTGTGCATGTGTGCATGGCAGTCTATTGAAACAACTTCAAACCGACTGAAGTCCTAGATATTTTTTTGAAAATGTGATTCGACATTTACCTTTCAAATTCGTTTTTACAGGTCATGCATGTAATCGGCAACATTGATCCTTTCAATTTCTGATTATGTTTAACTTTAGATTCCGGCCTCACCAGGATGCTGACCCTGGCCTTCCTCGTGTGGCAGCTATAATTGACACACTAATCTCTTTTAAGAACAATGACTTAGGAGCATGGATACGTGGCGGTGACATCATTATCCAGAACTCTGGGTGAGACAACTTAATGGCTGCAACTTGACAGTGATATTTATAATTGAAAAAAAACAACTTGTCATCCTAACACAAACATTAACTGGGATGGTGAAATATTTCATGGGTAACATGCTGTTCCGTCCAAAATATTTGTGGGGACTTTTTCCATGACAAAGTTTCTAAAACATTTATCATGTTTTATCCCGGCATTGAACCACTACTATCAATGGAATCACTGCTTAAATTATTTACGATTTACTTTTTCAGTTTTTGTTGTGTATTTTCGATGGTTTCATTCTTATCTAATAATAATTTTACCATTTGTTCCTTTATATATTTTTCCCAATGTCAGATCAGTAACAAAATACTCCCAGCTTCTCGACCCTCGGATACCTTTGTGTTTTTTGTTTCAGAAACAGATGTGTAATAGGAGTAATAGAGATCCTCTTTTTTTCTCTAAACAGTTTTGCAGACAATGGAGTTGGACTTTCCTTTGCCAGGTATGTGCACTGATCTATACTAAGTAATTCTGCACGCACCAGGCTTGTGATAGTTTCAGCCAAGATTATTTTCCTTGCTAAATAACTTGCCAAGAACCACAGATTTCTTGTTTGAAGAAAGAGCAGACCATTTGAATTTACCCATGGTCACAAAAATACTGCGTTTACCCTTTTAAATCCCAAACAATTCAATTTTTTCCCCTCCTCTTTTTTTCCACTATGGCCTCACTTTTGCCACAATGTAATAAACTGTTGAATTATGGCAAGACATAAGGTGAATAATTTATTTTGTACATTATTTAAGGTATCAGGCCAAAAATTCCTCAAACATGGAAAAAAATCCCATAATTTGTGTTGAGAATTTTAATTCCAAACTTTTAAAACACATGGACTTCATTGGGTTAAACACTTGTGTAAAGACTGGAAAAATACTAAGTAGTACCATATTGGCCTGTTTGAGTTTGTGGATCTATAGATCAGTGTATTTCGATTCTTTTGTCTTTTAAGATGCAAGCGCACTGCAGTACATTCAATAAATTTCTCATGCGTATTATTTGTTCTGATTTGCCCAAAATATAGTTTCAAATTCAAAATCCTTTTTTTACTCAAACTTCTTATTTTTCAGTGATGGCAGCTACCCTAAGGATGAAGGGTCGAGTCAGGAGGTGAAACAGTCATTATTTGTTGGTGAAAGCCGAAACAGAGGAACCAACGGAGGACAGAATAAATACTGGGGCTTAGGAGGAATTGATAACAAGATGAGGACACTCCCGAGAAATAGGTGAGAGGCAAAATTACATGGATGAAGAGAGGAAAGGTAAACATTAGGATTTGAGGGAAAAATCTAGACTAGGAAATAGCAGTAGTTGGTGTGAGAGGAGTTGGCAAAGAAAAATATGCTGGGAAAAACAAACAAGGAAGAGTGAGCTCGCGACGTGGTAGGACAGATGGATGGATACATGAGATGGCAGCAGTTGCTTTATACTGGAGCTGGTGTTGTGAAAGGAAGTTCTGTCTTGACTGATTGACCTCAAGTGATATTTTAGGCAGGTCATGCAATACTGGTTGAAACACTTACCTGGGCTCCTGAAAATCGATTTACTTTGGCATTTTGGTTACTTATGCTCAATCTTATTTGCCAGTTATGCTTAAACTAGTTTCAGTTTCTGTCTGTGTTTCTCTGTCATGGATAATTACTTCTCTGCATTTGCTTTAGGACATTTCCAATAAGAGGTTTTCAAATCTACGATGGTCCTGTGCGACTCACACAGAGCACCCTACGTGGTTTCATTCCCACACCTGAGCGCTATACCAGTGCAGTTGGATTTAACCTGAAGAATACCTGGCAGCTCACTCCACAAAACAACTTGTCCCAACTCAACTTTCAGACTTCTGTTAGTACATATTGAAGTTTATTATAAATTAACTTTATATATAATATATATATATATAACTTGATACTTCAATTCGCACTTGATATTTTTTGTTTTGTAAATCATTTTATAAAGCAATCAAGGCCGCCATTAAGGAGCAATGTCTTGTGGCACAATTGCATTTTGAAATAAGTCTAAATCAAATTAAATGCATACTTATTAACAAAAGCACGTTCAAATTTACTCTGAATGCATATTATCCTCAGGTGGGTCTACGGACTTTCTTTGGTCGTCCTGGGCAGTGGTTTGAAGAGAATGATCTTGATGGTGATAAGAACTCGATCTTCCATGATGTAGATGGATCAGTGACCGGCTATGAAGACACATATGTTGGCAGGGCAGACAACTTCTTGATCCAGCACCCAAGCTGTAAGATGATGTCCCAGTGGAATGGAGTGATCTGTAGTGGTCGCTACTCTCAGGTAAACTGGAGAAGGTGATATGCAACATTTTCCTTCGCTGTTTTGTCCGACATAATGACTCTATCAACTGGTATTCCACTTCAGGTATACATTCAGACCCAAGGAGCTCCAAGCCTCACTCTGTCGATCAACAGGGATGAATATCCAGAGGCTCCTCTAGTGCTGAGGGGTATCAATAGCCAGGGCTCTGTGTCACAGCAATACCAGCCTGTCCTGATGATGAGGAAGAGCTATACTCTACATTGGAGTGGACCTGCACCCAGAGAGGTCGTCCTCTCGCTTATAAATTTTGACAAGTGAGTTTATAGAGTCATTTGTGAGTGTGAGGGGAAAAAATGGCTACATGTGCATAGGGTTTCGCGCCACAATTTTCTATTCTGCACTGAAATCTTGTATATTTTTGGTCCAAAAAAATTTGTTTATCAGGGATATTCAAGCTGTGTATATTCTTATTCCTTTTGCCTTGTTATCCAAAAGAATACAAATACACAAGCTCTGGGAGATCTTAAGAAGCCGTTGCACTTTCACCACAGGAGCATGGATACACAAAAATTTGATTCACATATTGAATATTTCATGAATAAGAACCGCAAATTTACACAACTCCCTCATACAAAAGAGTATTCATTTTAAGGATATTATACAGTGTGTTGGGTTTTCCATGGTTCTGCGGAGTTTCTGTCATTTTTATGGGCATTGAGGATCAGATTTTTAAACAGATTGTTAAACAATGATGCACAGATATTTTTGAAAGAAGGTATAAGAATCGTTGATGCATTAGGAGGGTGCAATTCTTTATGTAGTACATATTTATAGTACAGGACTTAAGTTGCACCATTGACAAGCCAGATGTAATTTAGCCTGTATGTGTGAGCTTCTTGATCATTTTTTTTAGCTAAAACATCTTTCTTAGGCTAATAAAAATAACCACAAAGTATATAATTTTCATTGTCTTTTTCAGAGATGACTGGGTACTGGTTGGACTCTGTTACCCATCAGACACCACATTTCAGATCATGGCTGACATTAACGATCGACAAAGCAACACTTTTGATGACATCACAGACTACAGCACTGTGTCATCTCTCCCAGAACTGGAGAAGAAACCGTTAGAGAGGAAATATTTCTTTGACAAAACAGCTGGGTGAGCAGAACACATCCATTGAATTCTTCATCCTTCCTTCCTTCCCTCAATGATACAGAAATATTGCACTGTACAGCTGAGTTTGCTGTGAGTGCTTTTGATTCGCATTGACCAACAAGCTCTCAAATAATGGCTGAGCCATCTGAAATATGACACATGATGTTGATCAGCTCTGCCTGCTCCCCCCCAGACTGTTGTGGCTCTACCTTCGGGCTAGGCATGGTCGTGAGGGTTACAGCTATTGTTCAGTGAAAGGCTGTGAGAGAGTGAAAGTCTTGGCTACTACATCCTCCAGAGTGACCTGTAACTGCACAGCCAAAACTTATCCCAAGTACACAAAAAGCCCCTCAGCTGTGGTGCCAATGCCAGCCCCAAATACACAACCCTGTAAAGGTTGCGGAGCAAAACAGGTTTGTACAGTTACTCTGAACAAAATTACTGTTTATCATCCTGAAATAAATAAATGGTTCTAAATACTCACAGAGGCTTCCATGACAACTCTTACGTTTTTTTCTTAGCTTGTGTTTTCCAGTGAGCCATGGATGTCCTACCTCCAAACACAAATCAAGTCTCTCAGCAGAAAAGAGCATCAGAGAAGAGACAACAGCTCCTTTATCACTGTGAGCTGATTTTGAACATTCTGCTTTCATGTTAGTGAATTTGAAATGATACTCAAACCTGTCTGACTCTATAATGTCCCCTTATAGGTGAATGAGGTCATCATGCCCTTCTCTCAATCTGGGTATTTTCTTGTAACTGTGGATGCCTGCTCTGGGAAAGTCACCCAAAAAAAATCATTTTCCAACTTGGACACCCAGATGAAACAGTTCCTTAAAAGTGGTTCACCAAAACGGTGGGTGGGAGAAAAGTGTATCGGCTGCCTCTTTTTTATAGTTTCTTCTTTTTCGTAGCAAGTAGCCAATTTCATTTGAATAGTTTGATGGACATGTTTTTAATATCTGTAATAGGTCTATAGTTCTCATGGCAACACGAGGACAACTAGAAGACTTTCACTCTGTGGCTCCATATCTTGTTTCATTTGGTTTGGCCAAAGTTGCTGATCTGCACAGTAAAGGTTGGTATTACTCCCTCCTGTGTTTGGCTTTTCACTTTTTAGACAGGACAATGCCTTCTTACTACATACGCTGTCATTGATGTTTGTCACTGCAGAGAGTCTTGCACTCTGGGGTTTCCAAGGCAGCACCACATCCCCGCCATGGGTCTCGCTCAAAGCAGGGCATGGGGATGACTTCCTGGGGCTGCAGGAGCGGTATTTGCCTCTTGGACTGGAAGCATATGGTTGTTCACCACCTGTATCACAAAAACGCAAAGACCTGGAGCTGCTTAAAAAAGCCACAGTCCAACAATGATCGATGTGAACTACATAACGTACCCACTCCAAACATGCTTGCATACTGATACACAAACAGACACAACTAGATGATGATGAATGTTAACTGCTGAAATTTAATTTATTATTCATGGCAAAGATGTTGTGTTTGTGATTTTGTTTGTATGTGTATGTGTAAGTATGCCTTTGGCCATTGAGTCAATGCACTTTTCTTCTCTAGAAACAGTTTGCCTTGTAAGCCAAAGTAATCAAAAGGAGCTTTCATTAACTCTTATTGTTCTTTTTTTTGCAACTGAAAAATGATTCAAAGTTACAATTAGCTCTCCCGTCCAGGTGTATTGTTGTGGAATGCATGAAAGCAGAACTCAGTCTATTGTTTTCGTCCCAGAATTGAGACTGTTTTTGATCAGAACTGATAGGATGTGTTTTTAAGTGCTCAGGTCAAATAGACATAATGAAATAAGTACCATATCAACTGAGAATTTAACAGCAGTATTAATCTAGATATTAATACAGAAGCCTAATGAATCCGAGCCAGTAGTGTAGTTGTAATGACTGTTAAGATTATTTATTATGGGACTTCTGATTTTAATTCAAGCCAGAACAAGCCATATTCATACATGCAGTGAATTGAATTTGGCTTATTTGCCTTATTTGATTTTTATTGCTGTCTAACTTACAAATTATCAAGAAATCGTTAACTTCATCACATCTAGACAGTATGTGGGACATTACTTTTTTCCACCACACTAATCTCGACACTCATTTTATTTAGTTGCTGTCTGCAATAAGTAAAACTGGAAAACCTCCTCTGATCATAGTGCAGCTGTACAAAATAATGAAGCACCTTTTAAGTGGATTCCAAAATGGACCTACTGGATATGTTTTTATTTATCTCTTCAAGTGCTGCACAAATATACATACACTTTTCTTCATTTTTTTCTATTCTTAAAGAAAGTGAATGTTACCTTTCATCTGCCTCATTCAGCATCTTTCATGTGCATTATGACCAAAACAGTGTGTTGAGATATGCTGTAATTTCAGAATACATTTTGAGAGACAGCACGCCAGCTATACAGTAACAAGCAGCAAATGTAAAATATTATATACCAGCTTTATGACATAAGGTTTATGTCAAATCTTATGGGATGCTATCTTTGAAAGGCTGTTTGGACGTGAGCAGGGCTCCCCCACTGAGCGACGCTAAGTATCTATCTGTGACTGTGTGTAACTGTGAGTTTTTGACTGATTGTTTTACAGAGGAAGATTACCTTGTTGCCTTTTTAACCACTCTTCTGTTAAAGTGAGGAAAGAATGAGAGCAAAATGTTTCTGACCTTCGCATTTTGTTTGATTGATGCTTTTAAGATGCACAGCCAGAGTTCTTAATGTTTTAAGTTCCTAGTGACTTTTGTAAATATGATTATTCACTCAATCTGTTCTTGTCAGCGTCAAACAGGTTTCGTATTTAGTTATTTTGTAATATTGCAAATTGAAAAATATAAGTCTTTAAACATGAGAACTTTAGAACTGTATTTTTAAGGAAATAAACATTTCTGCTTTATGAAAAAGTTGTATTTGATTTTCCTCACATAGCCGGCCCCGACTAATGCAAATCAAAGTTAGTTGTATCCCATTTGTGTTTTACTTTACTTATTTCACCACTTGAGGGCAGGCTGGCTCTTACGAGGATCTCCTGCTTTACATCCTTGTCCTTTAGTTTGTCGCATGAATAATGACAGCATTAATGCAAGTTGAAGCTGTCAAAAATGCAACTTGAATATAACAGATAAATTCTATTTTGCCCATCAGTCCTAAACTTATTTCATGTCAAGAGGCTATTGTAGTGTTACAGCCTCTCGAAATAATAGATCTTCAAAGATATAAAATATCAAATGTAAAGTAGAGACATGTAGTCATGAGGAAACTGTGTCAGTACTGTGTCAGTATGCCAATGAGGCATGGTTATAGAAACTGATGTATTGATTAAGAGACCTGCCTCATTCTGTCGAAGGGTGCTAACTATTCCTGTAAAGTCCCTAAGGATACATTTGTGAGAGAACCCTTGACAAGAAAGGGATACAGAACTGCTATTGTTTAAAGATATGTGCATCTTGAAAGTGCAGCCCACCTGATGTCTCAGATAATCATTTTACTTGTCCATATAGAAACCAAAAAGACAGAGGCAGTGGTCCCACACAATATACACTGCACTGTGTAAAAATCTGATATAGTTGTTCTGTATCATGATCATGGGGAGGATGCTGCATCCTCCATCATCTGTCATTTGGAAGGAAAAAAAGCACAGTGGCAAGGAATATAATTACCAATTATCTCCTCTGAGCTATGTTAGTGACCTGGAATATATAAAGTCACACAGCAGACACCACTGTGTGTAGTTTGACATTTGTTGAAAAAAAAAAAAAAAATCTCTGAGTTGCTATGCTGCAAGGGTGGACAGAGTGTTCTTTACAGCTGAGACGTAATTATGCAGTAGGCAGGTTTTTGAAATTATTACAATAAGATACTAAGACTAAAAATATGTTACCGGTGACAGTGTGTGCTTGGGTGTGGGAGGCAGCCTTAAGCAATATAGTGTAAATTGTTTTCAGGAGAAAATATAAAACAATCCCAACGCCCTGCACATTCCAACAGATTTCTTTTTTATCTTGTGTTTTTTTTCTTTTGTCATGTGTTTTAATGATGTTAAAAACCCTTAAATCCTTTGAAAGGATAAAAACAATATAGGGCATGTAAGACATTGTAGATGACAAATCCGTTTACCATAAGGCCTATGGACTTGGCCTATATTGGATAAGGAAAGCATACACTCTGTTAGAGAAGCTCGGCATGAACATATTATCATGAAATCCAATACGTAGTAGTCATCTCTGCAACGACAATGACACTGAGGTAAATATTTCAAAAAGTAAAATGCTCCAATGCGTGTATTGAAATGGCAAATTCTCTGTAATTACCATTCATAATTCATTTATTCTTGTAATTCTCTGGTCAAGGCTCTCCAGTTCATTTTCACTGACAAGTTTTAATAATTGCTTCACCTCTGCTGTGAAATAAATGGAAATAGAAAAAAGCTGTTATAATACAATCCTTTGACTTGCTTGTGAAGCAGGTAAATGCACAGGAGTGAATATTAAAGTTAAGTCTGGCTCATCAACAAGGGATCAGGCCTTTGTGAATGTAATCAGCTAAACCTGTGTTTTTTTTGTACGCATAATTTCTCCCCAAGATTTTGGTCAGGACAGAAAAACATCACATGTGCAGAAATGATAAGGTAGGTCTTGTTTGCAAATTTATCTGTCCACACAATGCTAAATAATACAGATATTAACTTAGCAGATCGATCCAGTTTTACTCGCTTCTGTTTTTTTCTTTGCTATAGATAAACAAATTACATTTGTTTGTAACCAGCAAGCTGTTTAGAGATAAAATAAGAAATTTCTTGTTTCTTAATGTATAATTTTCTCAAATCTCTGTATAAGGCAGTACAGTAGTCAGCAAGTCTGCCCCCCAGCAAAAAGGTACCATGTATTGCTAAAGTCAGGGACCTGACCTTTCTGTCTGGAGTTTGCTTGTTTTCCACGAGACTGGGTGGGCTTTCTCCAGCTCTTACCAAGGTCCAAAACACGCAGCAGGTCAATTGGAGACAACATTGCCCCTAAGAGTTAACTGTAGATTGAATTGTTGTATGGCTCGACATGTGGCCTTGTGACTGACTGGCAACCGGTCAAGGGTCTACCCCGCCTCTCGCCCAGTACCAACTGGGATTTGTTCCAGCCCCCCTACGACCCTGTGAGCAGTACAGCAAATAAGTGAATGAATGTCTATGAAAATAAAAATAAAAAATATAGGTTCTGATTTGCCACAGATATAAAGAGATCAGATTGGAGTTACAATACTTTAATTCTGTCAGGGTTGTATTATTTACATTCACATAGCTTCTTTTATCCGACTTTACCTTATTTGGGTTCTATCTTTATTTGATTTCTTTGGTCGTCATTATTAAAATGCCTATAGAAAAAAGGGGATGAGAAAATAATATTTTCATGTTGGAAAGAAAATAGAATGTGAAGAAATTCAGCCAAATCCTCAAGAACAGAGTTCAGAGTGTCATGTCCCAACAGTTTATCAGATGCAAGTTTATCTGGATTCCAAAAAGGCCACATCATGTGATCTCCTCATTCCATCGTTTCAGTGACTCCAGCTGATTCCCTGCTGGTGCTCAGTGATGGTGGTCCTGAATAATTAAACAATTCTGACTGCCATGCAGGGGTCCATTTCTATGACAACCATTCTTCTAGTGTCCTCTGCCCTGAGGAATTATGTGCATCTCCTATCTGCTTAATGTCACATTAGTAGTAACAAAGTGACACTCACACAGGAAATCACAGATCTTTATGTTTACGTGCCCCTTCTAGAAGCTTATAGGCCTGACAGAGCAGAGTAAGACTTTTGTAGTGGTTTCCAGTTTCAGTTGAGATCAGTTGATAGGTATTTATTTTGCTTGACTTGAGACCTGGTAGTACTTTAGTGAGTGACTGCAGGAATACAGTGAATAATTCAATGATCATTTTAATCTTTTAAAACATTGTTACTTCTTGTGCTGATGTGGCACTCAAATTTCCCCAGTGGGGGTCAATAAAGGATTATCTTATCTTATCTTATCTTATACATGTGACATTCCCTCGACAACGCTTTCCTAATTTCCAAACATATGGGTCATTGCTTTCCCTTTTAATTATCCCAATTGGCCGGTATCAATCTAAGTATTGATATGACTGGATCTGTCCCAGCCAGACCTACTACAAGAAAAAAAGCAATGTTCTTTCCACACAGCATGATACCGACCAATAAGCCCCCAAAGAAATGCAATAAAAATGGGATTATAATGCAGTTGTATATTGTCTAAAGTGCTTAGACTGCATTTCAATTAGTGTGGCTACATGATGTGGTTTAGACCTTGAATGGGTGATCGGTTAAATGCTAAAACCCAGCATGAGATTCTTAAAGCCACACTGTGTTACATGAGTCAGTAGATGATTCAGGCCACTGAGACTTTTTTCTATGTATGTGGCAAAAATCTAAATGTTTTTGGCTTTCCTAAAATCTAAATGCAATCTTAAAGACATCTGGTCAAAGTACCCCTGTGCTAGTTAATATTAGAATGTGCTGATTGTCGATATGTGTCATAACTGAGGGTAAGAAAAATGATTTTACATTCCATAGGAACAACTGAGGCCACCTAAACTGCCAGAGAAATATGAGGCCAATATTTAAGTACCATTTGGATACCTCTTGATTGTGATATCATATTTGTTTCAATACTAAAAAGGGTGATACAGTACTTTATATATGAATAGAAAGAACTCACCTGTATTCATATGACTTATTTGTCTCAAAGAAATTAAGCTTTGTATATTGTTATATTAATATTTCTCTCAATCACCCAGTCAGTTAAGAATCTGTCATTGGTTGGCAACTAATTTTCAGTCACCACTGATGTCCGTTTGATTTGACTGCAGTAGTTACATAATTCAATTCTTTGAAGCTTTTCCTCAGTCTTTCTTCTTGCAATTAGGCAGCAGCTAACTGCCTGGAAAAAAAGATTGATGAAGGTGATATTGGAGGTTCATTGGCATTTCATTATTCTTTCATCAAAGTGGCGATCTGTATTCCGTCTTATGCGATACAGACAGGCAAATCTTGAATTGAAAATTAAGGTGTAGATTCAATGGTGCCCACTCTATTTGGTATTCTCTCGTCCATCACTAGTATCTATACTTTTCATCCTTCTCCTGCTCACCATTGTTGTTGTCTCCATAATGAGGGCTAAGAATAATATCTGTAAAAACAATACTGACGGTTGGACCCATGCAGTATGAACCACGCGCAGATTGTATAAACTCATCTCCTACATCAGTTGCTCCTCGCTGGTCCATGTATCTTGTAGATTTATGTCGGATAGGAAACAGTTGTGAATGCAGCAGATGTAAAGGTTTTCATGACACAGTGGTGTGTAAATTAGCAATGCCGTGATCAGTTCTAGTTTGCACCTGATGTGACAGGCTGCAATTGGATGAGCAGTTTTAATCTCAATGCAGCATTCAAGCAGACAAGCTGCGGAGGGAGAGGAGAGGGTTGGAGAACTTAAGCAAGCAAAGTGTGGCAAAGGGCAGGGGAGAAGCTTAGATAACTGAGATTTGAAGACTTTATAGTTAAAGAGGGGAAAAACATAAATATTATGGAAGGATATTACTGGGAAAAGTCAGACGTTATGTCATTCTCAGGTTTCCAGACAACAGGGAGGCATCACCAGGCCCTAAAATAATCAATGGTCCCTAATTCTGGCCCACAAGACAACTCCTCCTCTCTGTTGCTGTGGCATCTAAGTGATCTCTTCATTAATTCATGGTAAAGCGCCATACTAAATTAACACTCGTTAGCCTCCTGGTGTTTACTCTAGTTTATTTGCTATCATTAAACCTCCTCCCTTTAAACGGCACAATCTGTGTGTGTACCAGTGTGCATGTATTGGGGTAGATTTGGGGTGGGTGGACTCCATAGCTCCCTCACCTAGCAACCCAACCCAGGGAGATGCTCAAAGGATCCGGCGGAAAAGTGGCAACACACTCCATTGAGCCTCCCGCCCAAGAGCCCCTCTGTGAAACTGTGGCTCCGGTTCCACTGCTTCTGATATTCCAACCTGCTGAACACTCAGCAAGCCAGGACCTTAGCTAGATTTGTCACCCATCAGCTTGAACCTATTTCTCTCACTGTGCCACTTCACAGTTGGTTACAGAATACATATGGATCAGCCAGACAGAACAAATGACACCAATCTTGTCCATGGAAAAAAAAGATAGGATCACATTGAAAATGTATTGATTATCTCTGGTAACTACATGAGAGCTTCTTCCTTCATTCTCCCTCAGGGACAGATATAATATGAATTTTTAACACAGCATTTCTTCTTCCTCTTCTCATCTAACACATCACATTTTCAATGACAGTTGTGAAGAGTTTCATATTGCTTGAAAACATGCTGAGAGCATTTTGTGGGAGAGAGATCCAGTTCGGAGGCTGATTTGATGTAATCCCTTAATTTCCTTCTTTAATCCTCAGCACTGTGTTTCCCCTCGACCTGCAGATGTGTTTTTCCAAGGACTGACAGTGTCATACACATACACACACCTACGGAGGCTGCGTCACACCCTGATCTCCCACACGCCTCCTCTATCAGAGGGATGTCTTACCCACCTGTGGCTTCTGACTCCTGGAGCTGTCCATCTTACATCTGCAACCTCATTTCTCTCTTCCTCCAATCAACTGTTTTTACCTCTTTCTCCATTTATTCCTAAAATGGTCCAACTTTGCACTTTTTATTCGTAAAAGAGAGAAGAAGCTTTTTTTTCCCCCAGAAGAAGATTTAGAAGTACAAAATTCAAGGAAGGCAAGAGACGGAAGCTTTTCCCAAAGGAGCTTTTGAGATCCTCATAGTGGTAAGACATCTGACAGACTGCATTGCTGAGATGGACACAAAACAATCATGTGTACTTGATGTATGTATGCTAGTCACAAGATAAGTTTACTCTTATGTAGACTGTTTTTAAAGTCAAAGTTGAAAAAAAGGTATGAGGACACTGATTTGTCAAAAGTAAGGGAGTGCAACATTTGGTTTGCTGTGTGTTGCCAATTGATCATAAATACTGCATTAAGTAAACTGTAATGGCAGATCAATGCTAAGAAGTGGTAGGCTGCTGAATAAATGATTGTTGGCACCACAGTCCCTCTTTCTTGCTTTGTTCCATCCATCTGTTGGCTGTTGGACACCAAAGCAACCATATGCTCTCTATGTATAAATCATCCTCAATAGCCTTCTCCTTAGTCTGTCAAAACATGGATTTAGCACAGTTTCTCCAGAACATGCCTTTGAGGGGCTTTCTGCCCCATAACTATGGTGATCTTGTCATTTATATCTTCACGCATCTTAAAAGCATGAAGTCTTCAAATAACTCAAGGCCATGCACATGCTTGTCCTTGGTGTACTCAACTGCAAAAGTGTGTCTGACGAAAGGTCAGATGATTAACCCGTGGCCAGAGGTGTTATCGTTTTGTGTAGTATTCTAATTGCAGCGGCATCTTGTGTACAAGTTTGCTTGGTTTTGATTTAAGTTTATTGGGCTTTTGGGGGTTTTCTCCATGAAAAGTGCCTTGCCTCCAAGAAAGTCTCTTCTTCTCATTCACACACGGATGGGCTGTCCCTCATTAAGGTACGTAGTGGAGTGTCAGCACAAGTGTGTCATTAAAAGCAGCTCCACCACAAATGCATCATTTGAGTATTCAGGATTGTTGCTTCCCCAACCATCACTGTGAATATTGTCAAACACCCTGTGAGATGAGTAGGAGTTTGCTGACAGTTCACTACAGGAGGCTTCATTCACTTTTGGCTGATTTATGATTGTAATATGCCAGTCTCCAGAGTCCTGGCAGTTAAAAGCAGCTGCATACAGTTTAAAAACAGAGGGAAGAATATGTTTGTTTGCGTAGGCTTCTAATTCTTTGGTTATACAGCTGTTGCAGAAGGTGCAATACATAGCAACAGTGTTAATTGTGTAGATCCTGGTTTGCTGAGTGCTGAGATTGGTGATACTCCATCGAGTATTACCTGTAAATATGTGCATGACACACAAAGCCAACATATTTGAGATAAAATTACAAACTGTGGCAAACAGAAACACCCACATTGTCTGTGAATGCTGTGTGTAAATTATTGATGGCATCAGCCTGCTTAAAAATGCATCCCCAACCTTTCTGTCACATAGAGAGGAAGTAGTAATTAGTGTTCAGATATGACAGGAGATAGAAGCTAATTAACAGTGCACCAAACATATTAGCCATCTTACTCTTGGCATTAAGTTTTCTGTCAGCTAAACTAAGATTTACTTCATAGAAGAAGACATTTTGTACAGTAATTTAATTAACAATGCTTTATGGCTCACATCATGATGCAAAACCAGGTGAAAACTGTAAAAATGAGAGGATAAGGAAAAATAGAATTATGGGACAGAAAGTTTTCACAGGCTACAATGTTCAGGGACAAGCTGATCCAGAATTCATTATACTGATTTTCAAATTGATTGGTGGGTTTGAGTGAGGTGGTCGCATGCAAGAACATGAATTGTAGAGGGAACAGCAAGAGCAAGTGATTCTTCACGTCTGATTGTGAAATCTCTCATCTTATTAAGGACCCAGGAGTGGCTTTTGAGTGCTGAAGTGTCGTGAAGTCTGTCTCACTTAGCTCCTATAATAATAATAATCAAATGCTCTGCAAATAACCATGACAATGTTTTGAGATTAATATTCCTAGGATCCTTGGATATTTTTTTAACAATATTCTCTGCTTTTAAAGAAATCACTATCCCTGAACTGGGATAGCCATTTCGCCACTACTTCTTGGTGGCTGATTTTTCTTCAATAATGCAACTTACATAGGTTTTTCCTTCGTGAAATACTGCTGATAAATCCAAAACAAAACAAAACACCCCTTGAGTTTATATTGAAGAAAAACAAAAATCATTGACATCATATTACATCATATTTATTTTAGACAAAATAATCTGCTTTATGTGAGAAATGTAAAGACTAGGCTGATATGTAAATGAAATGACACAGAGATCTGAAGAATGTTGGTTTAATGCAAATAAGAACAGGATTTTGTAACCCCCCTTTTGTTTGAATATTTTCAATATATAGCTACATGGCTCCAGTATGAGTGCTGCAGTTCTGACAGATCCTTCAGTGAAGAACCAAATGACAGCAATTTTTGGCAGTTTGACATGGAGTAAAAGCAGATTCCCTATCTTTTTATGTCACATACATTAGTATATAAAAAAAAGCAACAACAATGTATTTTATTTAATATTTCATAGATTTTCTTCAGTATCTGTGTGAAATACAGCAGGTTATTTCTTTTGTCAATCTCTCTTTGGTTTCATCCTCCAGGAAAAAAATGACAAGGAAATCGCACAACAGAAGAGTTCTGACCCCACTGTGTACAGAGATAAAGGTATGAAACATTTTGTTTTTTCCCACAATCTTTGTCAAATGATCAGTGATATGATACTTTCATGTAACTTTCATTATCACAGTACTAATTTATTTTTAGCCTCAAGTTTGAATATTTCTGTGTTGATGATTTGTATAATACTATTGATATAGATAAACAACAGAGAGAGAAGAAAGAAGTACCTCTGCTACACACACACACACACACGCACACACACACACACACACACACACACACACACACACACATACACACACTCACACAGACATATGCGCCATACACTATTGGCCACTTTTTTTCTTAAATGGCTGGATGAATTTTACAGTTTAGAGTTGAAACATTAGAAGTCATGTTATTCAGTTTCAGAGGAAAACTTTCAGATAGTCAAATGACTGGCTAGTAAATATTCAGATGGTTTTAGAGGGACACATTTCAAAACTCAGATTGTGGAGAGAAACATAATCTCTGAATATGTGAAAGTTGGATGAAATACTGATGAACAGCAGGTGAATCATTTATTTTAGACACTTTAATTTATATATATGTTGTTGTGTACCTTTACAACATAATTAATTTACATGGTTATTAATTCTGCTGCTCTACCAACATTTTTTAACCAACAATTCTGGAAAAAAGGTAAACTCATCATCCACACAATTAGAAATGTGGAAATTATGTTTAATTAACTAAGAATTTGTTCCGCGGTAACTGAATGACATTTCTTGGGTTTTGTACGATTGACTCAGCCTACACCAGTTTAAGAGACATTTTTACCTTTTTTCTTAACATTTCACATATCATGTATACCAGAGTTTGATTCCAACAAACAAACAACAAACAATTCCAACAAAGCATGTAGCTGATTAGACAATCATTTAGGAGGCATCACAAAAAGTTGTTTTTTGGAATATGGGAATATGACCAAGAATTTACCGCAACATTTACTGTATAATCATGCAAAAAATATATATTTTAGTAATTTTTTCTGGCGTTCATTAGCTGAATATAAGCAGGATGCTCCTTTAGCCTCACTGCTCAATCGTTTTTCTCTCTTGTTAAAAATTCAATCCCTTTAGTTTTCTCGACACAGTGTGTGGTATGTGGTATACTGTTGTCAAAGTGTATCAGCCGCTCTATCAGCTGTAACATTCAGAGAATCGGAAGAGATTTAAGAGATTAAGTCATTCCTAATTGTGTGTGTGTTTTTGCACTCACAAACAGTATGTGCAAAAAGTTTGCTGCTACCTTGGTGGATATACATGGGAAATTATAATGAAGCATTTTTTCCTGTGTATTCTGGCTTATAACCACTGCAACCAAACAACCTGTATTTGTGACTATCTGATGTAAAAGAAAAGGAAAGGGGCCCGTAAAACTGACGGCAGCGATGTTTACATACTGAAATTCACTTGTATCGAGTTTTCTCAAAATTGTGTGAGATGTTGGTGCTCTTTTTTCAATCATGTTATCATAAGTAGGATTTATCCGTTTCCTCCTTATGGCTTCCTTAGTGTTGTTGGAATATTCAGAGAATTATCATACATTTATAATTTTTTTTCTTTTCATCATTTTATTGAAAAGTGCATCATGCGTTTTCAGTTGATAAAGAGTAGTCCTGGAAAGAGCTAGCCCCATTATTTCTCTCTATATGTGTGTGTATTTGTGTGTGTTTGTGTGTGTGTGTGTGTCACAATGCTTTGAGTGTGAATGAAAAGTCAGGAATGCATTAACCAATAGACTGTTCAGAAATATGAAGCAAGATCTTGATCAATACCTTTGCATTTTGTTGATGAATAGCTGATGAGTATCATCGAAAGATGAGAGAAGACCATCTAACTTAACATCCATCCATCCATTGTCTACCGCTTATTCTACTCAGAATCATGGGGGATGCTGGAGCCTCTCCCAGCTACCATTGGGTGAAAGTCGCGGAACACCCTGTACTGGTTGCTAGTCAGTCGCAGGGCCACATAAACAGAAGGACAACCATTCACTCTCTCCTTCGCACATCTGGGCAATTTTCCCAATTTTTCCAATTGAACTGCTTCATGTTTTTAAAATGGTTGGTCCAAAGTGGTGATTACACTGTGGGAGGAGACCCACGCAGACATGGGGAAAAAAGAATGGTCCTTTAGTCTAAATCGAACCAGGGTCCTTTGAAGCACAAACCAATGCGCCACTGTGCAGTCCTCTTACTTGACATCTCACCCAGAAGTGTTGGCCGACCCAGGTCGGAGACAAGTCACTACTAAAATCGATTAGTTTACTGAACTGAAGCTCCTGATTTTTAGATAAACCAAGTACTATTTCAGAATATATTTTTTTGCAGAGGCTGCCAAATATATTAGACACACACATAATCAGAAATTATATCTTGCATTAGAATATCATGCATGCCCAGGAGTTAACATTTAGTCACTCTGTGATATTTGACTTTTATTTGCAATCAGTAACTTTCTACTCAATAACTTTACAATCAATACATTTTAATTTGCCAAAATTATTCCATATAAGCAAAGAAAATAGTATCATGTCAATTACACCATTGATGTAATGCTTTTTGAACATAACAGCTTGAAATTAGCTTGCAAAACTGATGGCTCACCAGACAGTCCAAGATCTTGCACAATTGTTGGTGTCAGGGAGCTTTTTAAATGCACTGTAGTTACTTAAATAGCAGTAAGAGCCAGGGGTATCAAACCTTTCCTTATTTTTATATCCTTATTAAAACAAAATGGGGATATTGCAAATGTTCTCATTACATGAAAATAGAGCTTTTGAAAATTGACGCTCTGAGAAATCATTTAGTTCTTTTTAATGGTCCATCCACATGCTGAGGGAAATGAGGGAATTACTTTGTTTGAAGTTTCAGTTGCATTATTGCTGCAGTATAAAGAAGCATGTAGACTATCAACAGATTGTCAACATGTAATGAGAGAAGTTTGAGTCTGGGTCAAATGAAACTCGCATGGTGGAAGAAGCACCTTTCCCTCCTGCTTCCCTATAGATAACCGCTGTATGCAGATAAAGTAGTGTTGATTGGGGTGTGTGCTTGATGGACTGTGGACAGAAATGACCTTGCATCATCCTCATGGTGTTTTACCTTCCATTTCTGCTAAAAAAGTTCAAATTGTTGTTCCCTTTTTCTGTGTTATAAAGAAAATGACCACATTTCAAGGAATTATAAAATCGGATGAGGTAAAGATGGTGCATAAAAAACTATTTCGTTGGATAAACAGTTGATTTCAACTGATTTTTAAATTAAAACAAGTGAAGGGCAACTGAAAAATGCTGGCAGGGAAAGGTAATGATAATAATAATAATAATAATATTAATAATGATAACTTTACTATCATTATGATTCATTTTGCTTCAAATAATTCAAATTCTAAACAACCTCTAATAATAATAACAATGATAATAATAATTATTATTATATGTATTCTGTCAATCTTATGTTATGTAGTGAGACTGAAAAGGCTGATTGTTTTCTTATCATCATCAGGTCACAACAACATTGACAATTTGTAATTTCCATTCCATTTCCCTATAAAAAGAGAATTATGTCTATATATTTATCATTGCAAAATACCTTTTTATTACAACAATTTTTTTTAAATCTATAGTGCATGTACAGTGCAGGTGCAATCGATAAGATTAATGACTAGTGAATGTCATTTATTTTTCCAATTTCATTCAGTCTTTTGTTACTCCTGTTGTCTTATTCATTCTCCTCTTCTGTCACTGCCACTTTCACATACTTTTAACTTTCATCCCTTGAGGGAATTTCGGTCGTGCTTTTTTGTTTTCTGCCTCTCATTTAAACAGTTCAACACACACACAAACACACAGACACACACAAAAGCAAGTAACGCATGCATTCAAGTGTACTCCCAGGTGGTGAGTGGTTGCTGAGAGCGACTGCCACACTGTCCCTGGAGTTTGACATTGTCGCCTATTCTTACTTATGTTCCCTGTCTGTGGTCTGTTATGTTACTGTCTCTGTCTCTCTCATCTTCTCCTTTCGTTCCTGAAATACGTTCAAATCTCCTTAGACCAAAACAACAATTGGAACCAGATTCACTCTTAGAACAACAAGTATTTCTGCCACAACTTTTCCTGATAAAGTTATTCTGATTTGCTTGTTTTTGGCAACCACATGACCCCACAATGCTGCAGCCATCTGTTGAATTTAAAGTCTTTGAGTCAGAGATGAACAATGAAAAACAGCTGAAATGATTACTGCAGAAGCTATTTGGTATTGTCTTTTTGTCTTGAATTGCACCAGTGAGACTCAGGCTCAGGTGGTTTAACTGAGGAACTGTGATCTGTGCACTTCAAAGAGGAAGAAGAGAGAGATGAAGAAAAGGGGGAGACTATTGCACCAAACTGACAGGGGGGAAGGGAATAAAAGCTGAGGGAGCAATGGGAGCAGAAGGTGGAAGTTTAGTTGCTTTGGGTATTCAATATAGTGCTCACAATGGAATAATTGACTTACTGAAAAGGGTGTCTCTCAGTCAGCTCAAAGTAGCTTTCCTGGAACCCCATTTTTTTTTCATTTTCCTTGTCATATAACATTTTTGCCGTCTCCACCAGTCTTACTGTCTCCCATTTTGTTTTTTTGTGCTTTCTCTTAACACTGTACAAGCTTTTTGTTATTATTTAGTCTCTTTCTTGAAATCCCTTTCACCCGGATCTCAACCACCCCCCAATCCCTCCTCCCAACTCTCCCTCCTCCCTCTCTCGTTTGCTGTGTTTCTGTTTCTCTCTCTCTCTCTTTCTCTCTCTCCCTGTGAGGAGGGAAAACAGCATCATCGGCTGAGCCACAGTGATAGTACATGCAACAGGGTGCAGACAGCACCCTCTGTTTTCGGCACCTTTTCCTTTCTGGCTCTCATACCAAGGAACAAGGACAGAAGACCACAGGAGTGAAGCTCTGCTGGTGGAGATCACTTGACTTTCTTCCTTTAAGCAAGAGATCAGAGAAAGGAAGAAGTCCAAGAGACAGGGGAGGGCTGAACTTTTTCCTAGATTGGGTGGAAGGCTTCAAGAAAGGGGGACCCACGCAGACTTAGCAAATCAGAGTAGTTCAGATTACATTACAGTTTAGAAGTAAACGAAGATGCCACCTGTGACACTTGGTGAATGAAGAACAGCCCCCAACATAGTCTGGCTGCTCAATCTGCTCAATCTTTCTGACTTCCTTTAAACCAATGGCTTCCAAGAAGTGGGCTGAGCGGAGAGAGTTGCGAAGGGAACGTCCATACTCCACCCGGGAAGATCCATCTGTTACACCTGGGACATCTGGGCCAGGACGCTCAACCACTAGGGGGCGTTTCTCTGAGTCATGGAAGAGGCTCAGCTCCAGAGGGGGGTCCACCAAGAGGGGGGTGCTCAATTCTCAGCAGCCACCGGTAAGAAGCTTTGAGGATATGCAGGCCAACAAGTCTTTCCTTCCTGCTTCTCCAAAGTGAAATAAGAGAGGAAGACAGGATTTGAAGAAAACATTTTGCCTGGTAAATAGGTAGCAGTGAGGGGTTATACGGTAAATATGGTAAATGATTTGGGAGGACTTATCTATTGGTGTCACTTAATTAATAGCTCTATCATGCTCAAGAAAATCTTAAGCAGTAAAATGCTTGTTCTCACAAAGCAAGTCACGGTTTTTGACTCAGTGCTGTTGTTTCTAGATTTCACCTTACTCCCATTACCTGTTACCCTGGAAACTAAATCATGTAGCCTTTATGTATACACTTCACTTCACTAATCATAACTACACTTCTGTTTCACAATGTCTTAGAATTCTTATACTCCATATAAGTTACATAAAACTGCAAGATGTATCATGTTAGTCTGTACTTCCGTGAGAATCACCAAGGTGACCAATCTCTTTAGAAACAACATTATATAATGGATATCTAGAGCAAAAATATTTGTATTGTAGCACTCAATGGTTGTTTTACCTCCTAAATAATGACATTTTTGTCTAATGCAAAAAATGAGTCATTAGGAAATGTGGTGAAAAAATACTGTAACATATAAGCTGATGACCAATGTGCTGCATTTAAATCACAACCGCTTTCTGAGAGGGATCTGGAAGCTCTATTTTGAACAAGAGGTAAGAACATTTATTTGTTGGGACTGGCAATGATCCCGATGACTTAGCAGTTTCTGGGCGTCAGTAAAAACTGCTCAATGCATTAATACTCCATTCATTAATCACACTTTGGTGTGAGTAACAGGAGTAATGTTTGTTTTTCTGCTTGAGGTGAAATACAATCTTATAGTAAATGTGTAGTGAACAGAGTTGCCAGAATTGTTATTATAAGAAAATTGCAATCATCTTCATCTCAATACTGCTCAGAAATAAATGGAACATTCACTGAATATTGATAGAACCACTGACGAATGGAAAACTTAAAGGTCTGATTTGTGCATTGATGCTTCTATACATGGTGCAAAATACCATCTGACCTAATGCAGTAAAAAAGTGTATGGAGTTTTTCAATGCAACGGTGACACTATAATTTCACAAACTGGAATCGGCTGTTTTTATCCTTTTTTCTATTTTGTTCCTGTTTTAATTTGCTACAATCTGTACCCACACACACTCATCTCTTTCTTTAATGTAAAACTGGTATTTCAGGTCGCTGGTAGAAATCATACAACCATTCTTTGGGGTACTACTGTATTTGGAAGCTACATCTGAGATGAACTGACAACAGAGATGCTCAGTTGGGGACAAACAATCCATTCTGGGTATTTCAGTTTTGCCCCGGTAATCATTGAAATGTGAAAATTTAACATTTCTGAGAAAATGCCATTTTACTCAGGCTTTTTTTAAATTACTCATTGTTGCTGGGCTACTTTTATTAAGGAACCTAAAGGTGTTCAGAGTAAACAGTTGAAAGAATATCTTGTTTGGAGAACAAATATTTCTTGCTACAAAACATCTCTGCTGCCCCCATTGTATACGGTAGTGTGCAAGTGTTTGTGTACCAAAGAAGAAGCAAAGTCTGACCCTCTGGGGTTTGGGTTGCTTGGATAAGATCCAGAGAATGTGACCACTTCTGCTGGTTCTGCTGGTCTCAAATCATTGGTGACTTGGAATCAGCCTTTATAATGACCAGGTGCATTTATTTACCTGTGAATTACTGAGGGAAATGTTGCGTGTGAGTTGGCTGTGACTGTCAAAAAGGAAGACACTGGAAGTGGAGAATGAGTAACAGAGATGCAAATCATCCACTTGTCCTTTAAAGAACAAGATATGAGTGACAGATATAAAGAGAGACTTAGAGAGTTAGTGAGGCAGGGGAGTGTTTAGAGGATTTAAAATTTCTTGAAATTTGTTCCTTACTATAGGGGGTTGCAACTGTGCTCTTCTAATGTGCTCTCTTTTTGGAGCCATAATTGTCTTTGACAGATGGAAAGGACATAGATATAGAGATCCAGATAATTATATAATTGTCAAAATACAAAGAGAAGGACATTTATTAGACCCACTGAGTAACGGTAATCTGTTGTAACACCCTGGCAAGCTGATAAAGTAGGAAAGATGGGGTTATTCTATTCCTAGGGTCAGAGGAGATGATAAGGACCTCTTTTTGAGATTGCAGACAGGTGTGCAATGACAGCGGTAAACTGAAAACTGGTGCCATCCTGGAGACAGAGAGACAGCGGAGGAGGAGGAATAAAATGGAGGAAAATGGTGCAGCACAAATCACACAGGTTGAAGAAAATCACTTTTTCTGACAGAGTCTTGATTGGACCGCTTCATGGCTGCACCAGGTTTGTTGAGATGAACCGAAAAGTCCATGACAAAGTCCATAGTGATATGGAACCAGAGGTGGTGTGGATTTGGCTCTGCTCACAACATATCAGCTAGTTGAGTAACGTCTGATTGACTGCTGGCACAATCAGAGAAGGCAAGACAGATGGCAGGCAAGTTTGGAGGCATGGCTGAAGGGATCAGTGGTGACCATAGGGACAGTTAAGGAGACTGATTCCACACCAGGGTCAACTGCACATTACTGGATGTTTTGGAGAGCAGGAAAACTTGACTCTTACTGAAAACCTCTCCAAGATCTGAATGGCTGGACAGATGTATGCAAAGCTCAGGTGGAAGCAGAGGAGGTAGTGAGCCTGCTATATTGGCCAAAGAGGACTGGTAGCAAATAGTTGAACAGCCAGGGCTAAGCCAAATGTGCCTGTCCAATTTAAATTAGTTCCAATTGAGAGGAGAGAAAAACTGGTTAAGGTCATGTAACCCAGGCATGTTCAGCACAGGGACCTGAAATTGAGACAACCTTTCAAGTAATTACATAACTGCATAGATATAGCAGTGAGCCCCTGACTTGGTCCAGTGAGCTTTATAATTTTTGATATAAACAAACACTCACTGCTTACCATGGTTCAGCGCTTCAGCTTCTGAACTCCATAGGCATACTCAGGAAATGAGAATGAACTCTAGAGATGAAATATAGGCTTTTGACTACCCCCTTCCTGTATTGATTGAAGACCTTGTTCATACATACTGTTGAGAAAACCAAAATATGAATCACAAATTGAGGAATCAACACCTCCTAAAGAAGATGCCCATGAGGATGCCTGCCAAATGATTAAAAAATGTTGGATATATCAGTGCCACAATGCCCTCCTGTTCAAAAAGCAGTAAGAACTCAGTCACAAGATAGAGGTAAAGGCCTAGATTTTTTGGCGTAACACTGATGTGGGGATAAACAGCAATGTGGGGATGGCCATGCTAGGCATGGTTACAATATGTGGAGGAAAAAACATCCAAAAGCCTAAATCATGTAGTCCAACTCAAATAAACAGTTGGCACAATATGCCTTGATCAAAGTCAAAGTCAAAGTCAACTTTATTGTCAGTACTGCCATATGTTCGCACTTACAGAGCATTGAAATAGCGTTACCCTTAGATCCACGGTGCAAAAGTACAAAAAGTGTATAAATAATTTCTCATAGAAAACAACGAACAAAAACGAGCTATGCAGAGCTAGGTATGGTTGGGGTGCAAAGTGACAGCGGTATTAAAGCGCAGTTGCATCAACAGTTTCTGCAGGGCATCCATGGAGAGTTCTTGTGTCAGGTACCTAATGACAGTCCAACCTGTGTGTATGGGTCAGTGGGGGTTGGGGAGGGGGCAGAGCTTGGGATGCATATGTGTGTGTGTTGGGGGGGCTCAGTGTCTACAGTGCCTGAATGGGGGTGTGGGGGGTGGGGGCTCAGTCCCTAGTGTCTGCGTGGGTTGAGGGGGGGGGGGGGCCGGGAGCCGCGGTCGGGGGGGGTGGGGGGGGGGGAAGGGGGGGGGGGGGGGGGGGGGGGGGGGGGGTGGGCTCCCGGACGGCTGGGGGGAG
>CAAKHD010013346.1:5546-42664 GCA_901007705.1 Fistularia tabacaria | reverse complement strand
CCTACACGCTTCTGTGGGTGGGGGGGGGGGGGGGGGGGGGGGGGGTATCTCATAAGCTCGCATTGGCTCATTGGGCGAATTATGCGAATGCCTGACTAGAGCACTCCTACATAACATGCAATTTTCTGAGATATCGTCTTCGGTTGTTGAATTCGTTTGCAAAGACACTGAACCAGTAAGAGAGCAATGACCAAAGGATTTGATAGATATTTTTTTATATTTTTCAATATTTAATATGGCTATTGCACATCTTATAGAGTGATGGCAACTTATGATGTGCAAGAAATAGGCCTCAGTTGGCCACAGAGTAAAATGTGTTAGTACTTTGTAATGAGTGCCATCCTACTGCATCAATAAGTCAAACATAATGTACTTGGAAACAACTGTCCATGCCAAATGCTAGTGTCATTCTGTAAACATGTTCATGTCAGCAGGTATGGTAGTCTTTCAGACCATGATAACCTTATTCCAACACCACATACAAAATGATGAACTTGGTTTTCCTCACTGATTATGAGTGTGGGTTGTTTTAAGTTTTACATGTAACTGCTAAAGAATTAATTAACCTCATTAATTAAACTCATTATAATCTTAAATTGCATTGTAGGATGCCTAGGGTTCATCTGTTGCATAAGTGTACAGTCAAACAAATATTTTACTTTGGCAATGTCCTCAGCCAGCCTTTTTCAGAGAAAGCTGCTCTTGATCAAAGGCAAATGACCAGCAGTCAAAGGTTGCATCTTTTTTCATCTCAGATAAATGAATATGATCTGTGGACCCTGCAAAACAGCTGTTTGGCTCTGTTTGATAAAGGGGTACTGACTGCCACCTATGTTTAATTTGCTCACTTTATACTGCACCCTGCTGCTGAAATGGTGTTCGGTATCAACAAAAGATTCTCAGAATTTTTCTCTTGCTCTTCAATTATCTGCAATTACATGTTTTTATTTCATTATGGTCTCTTTAATATATTTAATGCCATCTGTGGATCATGAACACCTTCTGCTCAGCACAGCTAAAAAATTCCTCATACAGCTTCAAGCAAGAAAAAAATGTTATTTTGTTTGTGTGTTTAAATGCAAGTAGGTGTTTTCACAGATGTGAATCAGCATGTCATGTGGATTCCCCCTTGCAGAATTTAGCAGTCAGAGAGTGAATGGTGGTTTGAATGTCCTTGCTGTTCATTCTACCATTCACATGTACCTTGGTTTTAATGAGCCACATTTTGAGTACAGCAAGAAAACCATTGCCCCTCAATCTGATACTTTGCCTGCTATAACTACACCTTGCAGTAGAGATTTACACCAGATTGTCCCATGGCTCATTTATCTCATTTTACCAGTACCACCTTTTGTTGGTATGATGAGGAATGCTGTCTTCCTCTTGTTCAGAAACAGGAACAATATGTCTCTAAATCTTTATTGACTTGTCTTCTCCATTTCTTTTTGCAGAAATATATTGCAATTATCAACAAGGTTCTAATATTTAAAAAGAACAGAGACCACTGTTTTCAAGACCATCTACCATGGCAATGTCTCACACTGCATTGTGGCATTTACACATCTCTTGTGAGTTGGTGGAGAAGTGGTGAACAGGTAGGCTGGAAAAAAAGCTACCCTTTGCCCTTCCCCTTATTCTTTCAAACTTTGAAAAAAGGAGCCAATTGTATCTTAAGTAATGCTAGTTAGTGGCAGATGGCTAGCAGTAAATGTGTGAAAATGTGAACTCATCAATTCCCACACAACAGTGGATGCACATTAATGCATCAAATAGACCAGGGCATAGCAGCACCAAACAAGTTCTTATTGTTGTTATTTGATGAGTTGTTTGAGCTTCGTTAAGAGTCTGGCAAATGTCAGTAAAAAGTCTGTCATTACTTGCCATGTCTCACCAGAGACTTTAATTTTACTTTCAGATAGCAGGCAAGGACCGGCTGACTCAGTACAAACCCAAAGCCCGGCTGAAGTTCTCAACATTTAATCTGCTTAAGATGTTTCATTTGCAGGACATATTACAAATACGCTTGCTATTTGATGGCAATGACGGTGCATCGTGGCTGACATCCGTAGCAACAGTAACTTGGAAACAGCCAGAGTATCATGTAGAGTTTACTTAGAATGTGAGTGTGGTGGGAAGCATCATATAGTCAGGGAATGCATGGATGAAACAGAGCATGTTTTAAGGAAACAAGAGCAGCTACTTGTATGCCATTGTATCTTATCTTATCTTATCTTATCTTATCTTATCTTATCTTATCTTATCTTATCTTATCTTATCTTATCTTATCTTATCTTATCTTATCTTATCTTATCTTATCTTATCTTATCTTATTTTATTTTCTGTGCGTTTGTCATTGTGTGTATGTTCAATGAGAGGAGGACAGCAGTAAGTAGGCACTGTAATTTTGAGACTTTTTAGGACATAGTGAATTTGATCTTTGACTGGCTTACACAAACACACACACACACACACACACACACACACACACACACACACACACACACACACACACACACACACACACACACACACACACACACATGACTGTGTGTGGTGTGAACTTAATTATATTTTTCCCCAAGAAAGAATTCAAAGGGATGATGTGGATGGTGAACTTTTTAGGGCTTGGAAAAAAGAAAGGACAAATTGAATAAAGCCATGAAAAGGAAAAGGGGTCTGAAAAGGAAAGCAGGGCAGGGTTTGATAAGGTCGCATGGCAAGCTTTTGTTGCTTTGGCAAGAATTCTGGAAGTTGCCCCACTCAGTTAATGACCAGACTTGACCTAGCAGACATCATCTGTGCGTATGTGTTTATCTATGTGTTCATGCCATGTGGAGAAAGAGATGTAGAGTTTTCTTTACTCCACATAAATCTATCTATCTATCTAAATTATTACATATGCTGTATATGGATACATAAAGAGGGAAACAACAAGTATGCATGTTTGCGGAAATGTCCTTTTGTTAGATAAAGGATAGAAGAAAATAAAAAGTAGATTTTAAATATGACTAAAATTGATATTCTGACATGGTGCCAAGGCTATATATAGGCTCTTACAAAATAATTTGATTTGAGTTGTGCTCTTCAAGGATTTGTCAGATTACTTGCATGTGCTCTGATCAAAGCTTTATTAAAAGCTCGTATAAGCAGTCTCACTCTGAATTCCTTGTGCTAATTTATCCTCATTTGCACAGAGGAGAGGAAAGGAGGCAGAGACTAAAATGTGTGAGATGCTCAGTCATGCCTCTTGCCAGAGCAACTTCCATTATCTGCGACAAATTAGATTGCAGATTTTGTTTCATGCCAAAATAAATGAGAAGAATTGGTCAGATTTCCTCTTCCCTTTCAAAAATTATTTGATATGTAAGACATACCTCTTGACATTTAAATTTAAGCATGAAGGTAGTTATCACATGAACATGACATGTCTGTGAAAAATGAAAAAAAAATGAAGACAGAGAAACATTTCAATGAGTGTAACTTACACTGGGCTCACAACCCATAGTAAGGGCCAAGGTGGTCGGGTGCAGTGTGAGCCAGGCGGTGGCTGGAGCGGGGCACCTTGGCGGTCTGACCCTTGCTGTCTCTAGGGATATGGTATGTCATGTCTATTGCTGGAAAGGAGCCCGAGCTGGTGCGTGAGGCTGAGAGATTCCGACTAGATATAGCCAGACTCACCTTGAGTCTGGAACCAGGCCTCTTGAGAGGGGCTGGACTCTTTTTTTTACTCTGGAGTTGCCCCCAGTGACAGGCATCAGGCAGGTGTGGGCACATTGATTGACTCAGCCCCTGTACGTTGGGTTTCAACCCGGTGGACGAGAGGGTACCCTCCCTCCGCGTTCAGTTGGCGGGACAGGTTCTGACTGTTGTTTGCGGCTCTGCAACCAACAGCAGTTTAGTTCATCCACCCTTCTTGGGGTCCTTAGTGGGGCTGCTAGAGAGTGCTACTACTAGGGACTCCCTCGTTATACTGTGAGACTTCAGCGCTCACTTGGGCAACGACAGTGCAACTTGAAAGGGCATGATAAGGAGCAACCCTCCCTCCAATCTGAACCCGAGCGGTATTTTGTTGTTGGACTTCTGTGCTCGCTACGGATTGTCCATAACAAACACCATGTTCAGGCATAAAGTTGTCCCTCTGTGCACTTGGCACCAACGCAGCTTAGACCACAGTTTTTTGATTGACCTTGTAGTCCTGTCGTCAGACTTGTGTCCACACACCCTGGACACTCGGGTGAGGACCTGGTGATGAGCTGGCTCCAATGGTGGGGAAGGATGCCTGTCAGACCTGGCAGACCCAAACATAATGTGAGGGTCTGCTGAGAATGTGTGGGAGAGTCCCCTGTCAGAAGGAGTTTCAACTCCCACCTCCGGCAGAGCTATCACCCTGTCCTGAGGGAAGCGAGGGACATTGAGTCAGAATGGGCCATGTTCTGTGCTTCCATTGTTGAAGCAGCAGACTGGAGCTGTCGGTGGTCGGCGCCTGTCAGGGCGGCAACCCTCAAGCCCGCTGGGGGACCCCAGCGGTGAGGGAATGCCGTCAAACTGAAGAAGGAGTCCTATTGGGCTTCTCTGGCCAGTGGAACTCTGGAGGCAGCTGACAGGTAGGCCAGGCAGTATGTGGATTCAGTGGTTTCCAAGGCAAAAACTCGGGCATGGGAGGACTTCGGGGAGACCATGGAGAATGACTGGTCCACATCCGGCGGCTCAGGAGGGGGAAGCAGTGCTCAGTGAACACTGTGTACAGTGGGAGCAGGGCGCTGCTGATCTCAACTTGAGACGTTGTAGATCAGTTGCAGAAATACTTCCTGGACCTCCTCAATCCTGTCAAAACACCTTGCAATGAGGAAACAGAAGCAGGGGACTCTTGAGAGGACCCACCTCTTCCTGGGAGTGAAGTTGCTCGAGCAGTCAAAAAGCTCTTCATTAGTGGGGCCCCGGGAGGTGGATGTGGTCTGCCCTGGGTTCCTCATGGCTCTGGATGCAATAGGGCTGTCCTGGCTGACACGCCTCTGCGGCATTGTGTGGATGTTGGGGACAGTGCCGCTGGACTGGCAGACCGGGATGGTGAGACTGGGGTGGTACTGGGGTGGTGATCCCCCTTTTTACAAAGGGGGATCGGAGGGTGTGCCCCAACTATAGGGGGATCACATTCCTCAGCCTCCCTGGTAAGGTCTATTCGGTGGTGCTGGAGAGGAGGGTCCGTCGGGTCATTGAACCTTGGATACAGGAGGAGCAGTGTGGTTTTTGTGTCGATCATGGAACAGTGGACCAGCTTGTTTCCCTCAGCAGGGTCCTCGAGGGCGCATAGGAGCCCAACCAGTCTCCATGTGTTTTTTGGATCCGTAGAAGGCATTCGATCATGTCCCACAGGCAATCCTGTGGGGGATGCTCTGGGAATATGGGGTACCGAACCCTTTATATGGGTTGTTAGGCCCCTTTATGACCAGTGTCGGTGCTTGGTCTGCATTGCCGGTTATAAGTAAGACCCATTTCCAGAGAGAGTTGGACTTTGCCAAAACTGCTCTTCGTCAACGATTCTGTTCATATCTTTAATGGACAGAATTTCACAGCCAGAGCGTCAAGGGGATCTGGCTTGGTGGTCACAGGATCGAGTCTCTGCTTTTTGCATATGATGTGGTTCTGTTGGCTTCATCAGGCCATGATCTCCAGCTCTCACTGGAGTACTTTGCAGCCAAATGTGAAGCGGCCAGGATGAGGATAAGCACCTCCAAAACTGAGACCCTAGTGCTCAACCGCAAAAAGGTGGATTGCCCACTCCGGGTCAAGGAAGAGGTCCTGCCCTAAGTGGTAGAGTTCAAGTATCGTGGGGTCTTTTTCATGAGTGGGGGAAGGATGAAGTGGGAGATTTACAGGCGGATCGGTGTCGCATCTGCAGTGATGCAGACTCTGTAACGGTCTGTTGTGGTGAAGAGGGAGCCAAGACAGAAGGCGAAGCTCTCAATTTACCAATCGATCTATATTCCTACCCTCACCTATGGTCACAAGCTGTGGGTAGTGACCGAAAGAACGAGATGGTGGATACAAGCGGCCAAAATTAGTTTTCTCCGTCGGATGTCCAGACTCTCCCTTAGAGATTAGGCGAGACGTTAGGCCATCAGGGAGCTACTGCTCCGCGTTGAGAGGAGTCAGATGAGGTGGCCCAGGCATCTGGTCAGGATGCCTCCTGGACGCCTCCCGGGGGAAGTAGTCCAGGCATGCCCATCTGGGAGGAAGTAATGGCGCAGACTCAGGACACGCTGGAGAGACCATGTCTCTAGGCTGGCCAGGGAACCCCTTGGGGTCCCCCCATAGGTACTGGACCATGTGGCTGGGGAGAGGGAAGTCCGGGCCTCTCTGCTCGCCAGCTGCCCCCGCGACCCGACTTCTGATAAACGGTGGAAGATGGATGGATGGATGCAGTGGAACTTCTATTTGATTTTTTGGGGAAAGAAACAGGTAATTCTCCAAATCAACACACTTAATGAGCTACCTATTTCCTTCAGTTTGAATTCAGAATTATAATGCAAACATGATTTCAGTTCAAAAGAACTTTAAATGATGGATGTTTTGGTTCCCAAACAAGATCTTGGTGATAAGTTGCTGCAGGGTCACCTCTGTTTTTCTCAGCCTTTTAAAGTATTTTTTGTCAACATTGTGACACACTTTTTGAGTTAATCGACTCTAAACTGAATACGCTGTACATAATGTGAAAGTTTAAAACACCCACAGACTACATATGCTGGTTTTACATTGTTATTACATCACCCATTATGAATGTTGGACCTTGATGGCTTCTTGAATCACTAGAAAGAGCTGTTTCTTCTGAAGTCAGTGTGGAAACTTTCTTCAAGGTTTCAGAAATTTGATTCTGAGAAATCTGTATTTGATCATTAGATGGTGACGGTGCCAAAACAATCAGTCCTGCCCTCCCTTCCTGAAATCAGGAACCCCAAGAACCATGAACCTTGTCTTTTTCATGTAAATTATTTTATTTGATTAAAATGTGGAGATGTTTAAATAGAGATCTGTTGATGTGAAACCTGTGTTGTAACATCTCTTTGAAGTGATGCTTTGAAGCTCTTGTGTCTGATGTCTTGAGCGCTGGGCTTTGAGGCAAAATGTATATATGTATTTCCTGGTCTAGTGATGTGGCAATAATGTTTGCCATAAAAGCCATTACTAGTGGCCGCGGGGCCACTGGACTGTAGGCTTAGCTTTATTACTGCAACCAGCTAGATAGTAATTACACTATATCTATGTTGCTATAGCAACCTTGCAGTCAGCCCATGCTGTATTCACTTCACTGGTTTCATCCTCACAGACGAGCACTGAGGCCTGGATTTTAGGACACACTAGAAACTTTCCATGCGTGTAGCATTCAGACTGCACTAGCCTTGACGTGAATGAACCAAAGGTCTGCTTTATTCTCAGTGGGGAATGATTTCAGTTCTATGATTTTGTGCTTCTTCCTTCTAAACATTTACACATTTTGAAATTACATTTTAGCTAGAGCTAAATAAAGATTGCACCTTGGTCTTTACTCAACTCTCAGAAGATTTCCTTTTTGTGATTTTTTTTTCTGATAAATATTTCAATTTATCAAGGATATATACTTAACCAGTGATGAGTGTAACGCCAGAATAGTGAAGAATGAAGTTTTGATATTGTAGACTTTTTGGGTAAAATGAGTGACTGTTCATCAGAGTGGTATCTGACACCGAGCCATGCTAGAAATTGCTCTATTGATTCAGAAGATTAGATCGGCAGGCAGCAAAGCTAATCTGGCAGTTATAGATTAGTGTGTATGTGTGTGTTTTATCTCTGCAGAGCCCTGCACTGATAGAACTTGGGTGCTACAGGTAAAAGATGGGTACAACACTGATCTCTTGTCTCTTGTGAGTAGTACATTTATTCAAAGTAAATAAATAAAATAAATAAATGAATAAATAAATAAAAGGATTGCACTGCAACAGATAGAGCTGATGAATGATCCTTCTCTCTGACTCAAACTGAGATACTTGCATGAAGATTAAACCATGTTAAAATAACACTGATTACATACAGGACATGGTTTTAGTTGTCTTCTTCTGGGTCTAAATGATTTTTAATTGTGCAACTTTATTTGATTTGTTTTGAGAACTTTTTGTGAAGTAGACCTTCTGTCTTGTTTGTGGGAACATAACGAAAGGCCACATCCTCAACTGTTTGCTCTAAACTCCCAGTGCCAGGATGTGATTAACGAAATATCCAGGATTTTTGACCATATCAGTAGACCATTCATAAAACTCAAGACCTGAAGACTTAAGATTTGCAGAGTTAAGCCTTGTATATCGAACCAGCAGTTTCTGATAATCATATTGGAAAAAATCATACTAGGAAAAACATGACCTGCATCTCCTTGAAACATACCACTTTTTTTTATATGAGTGCAACTTCGTTGACAATGTCACTGTTACATCACAATGTTTCATCAATATTTAATCAGGTGAGGTAATATATTAATTTTAATTTGTCTTAAAAGAGGCATGTATCCACATATTCTTACATTAACTGCTTGATTGTTAAAAATGCAGAAGAGTCATTTTCTGAGTCATTTGAGTTTAAAAAATTAAAGTTGAAACAAAATTTAGGAGATTGAATCTTTCCAGTTGTTTTAATGGGGCCATATTATGGTACAGCATCTTAGAATTAACATCCAGCAATATTATATGCACAACGCATTTTCTTTGCCTTTTCCTTGCTTTTCCTCATTCTTCAGATTGCTTTTCTCCAATTCTGTCAGTGTGTCTCACAGCATGGAGGCTCTCTTTTCATGGTTCTTTGTCGCAATTCTCTGCTTCGTTGAACAGAGAACTGAATCGCTAAGAACTCTTCCTCATATGCCCCTGTGCAGACTTGCAGGTCTGAAGCAGATGTTTTTTTTTCCCCGGCACTTAATCCTTTCTATCTTTTTGATCACAGTGTTTTACAAAGTCTTAGATATCACTTTACATGAGTCATTATCACAGAGGTTGCTCGTCTTTGTGTCAGATAAATACTCAAGGTATAATGCAAGATTCAGCACAGAGACACTATTGAATTAAATGATGCATCAGGCCAAGTTTAACTTTTGTGACACTGACAACCTGTAGTGATGTGTCAAAATTGAGTATTTCTTTATGTACTGCATTTGGGCATGATATGTAATGCATGTCTTCTTTCTAACATGATGAATGAATATAAAGTGCTCTTCAAGTCTTCAAAACATTAACTTTGGGGTATTGTTTGCATCACAATTATTGTTTACTTTCAACCGGTGTCTTGTTGACATTTTGTGATTACCACTGACCTCTGGCTATTATCATTCAAAGTAAAATGCTTTTACTAGGGAAATTTAAAAGGATGGTTCGCAAAACAGTCCCCTCTGTGAAAACTGCTAGAAACCTCATGCATTATTCATTGCAAACTGCATGGACAGCGTTCTTGTTATTGCAGCACACTGTACTATCGCCATGTCTTTTTTAGGAACAATTTGAAGATGCTTTTCAAGACTCATGTCTTACTCATATTAGGAATGATTGTTCTGTTGCCAACCCCAACCCACACATACAGTGTGAGTGATTGAGGAAAAAAAAAGTGTGCCTATTCCAAGTTGGAATCCACTTTCGGGTTTTAGTACAGTTTTGTTCAAAACAGATCCCAGTGGATTGGTGAGTGGTCCATGCCCTGTTGTGCAACAATCATTCAATAAACTTGACTCAAGTCTTCATGTTTGATGCTTTGAAATATCTATATTCATAATTTTTGCATACACAAAGACTGTCAATTTCATGATTTTTGCTTGAACTATGCAACATTTTTTCTCAGAATGTCAGCGATCAAGATTTATGAATTCACTACTCACATTTTTTCTTTGACAAATTAGAAGATATATTATATTTTTTGGTTTTGATTGTATATATTTTTGGATGCTTACAGTTTTACATTTTTGTTCATGACTATAATGAAATAATTCTCACTACACTATGTAATTTTCAGGTAAGTACAACATGATCATTAGGACTTTTTCAGTGTATTGGGGCATTCATTAGCACTATTGCCTCACAACAAGAGGTTCTCAGTTCCATTCAAATGGTTGATTGTGGAGTTTTTTAGTACTCATCAGGTCTTTATGGGTTCTCCATCTACCCCCTAATACCCTTGAAATTCTTGTAAGGATACATAGAAAATTAAAGGAATTTTAGAACCCCAATGAAAAATAAAGACGCTCGCCTATTAGTGCATAGTGCATATAATTTGTACATTTATTTTTAATGTGTTTTAGGCTTAGACCTTCTTCTTTTCCTTTCAGCTTTTCCCTTCAGGGGTCGCCACAGTGAATCAACCTTCTCCATCTAACCCTATTCTCTGTATCCTCATCTCTCATGCCAACTATCTTCATATCCTCTCTCACTACATCCATAAATCTTTTCTTTGATCTTCCCCTGGACCTCCTGCCTGGCATCTCCAATTCCAGCATCCGTCGACCAATATAGTCCCTATCCCTTCCCTGTACATGACCGAACCATCTCAGTCTGGCTTCTCTGACCTTTTCTCCAAAGCATCTAACATGTGCTGTCCCCCTGACAGACTCATTCCTGATCCTATCCATCCTCGTCCCTCCCAAAGAGAACCTCAACATCTTCATCTCTGCTACCTCCAGCTCTGCCTCCTGTCTTTTGTTCAGTGCCACTGTCTCCAATCCAATCAGCATCGCTGGTTTGAACACTGTCTTTTACACCTTTCCTTTCATTCTGGCTGATATTCTTCTGTCACATTGAACCCTGAAACTTTTCTCCACCCATTCCAACCTGCTTGAAAACCGTTTCTTTACCTCTTTTCCACACTCTCCATTGCTCTGGACTGTTGACCCTAAGTATCTGAAATCCTCCAACTTCTTGATCTCCACTCCCTGTAACCTCACCGTTCCACCCGGGTTCCTCTCATTCACACACATATACTCTGTCTTCCTGCGGCTAACCTTCATTCCTCTCCTTTCCAGGGCAAACCGCCACCTCTCTAGATTTTCCTCAACCTGTTCCCTGCTCTCACGACAGATCCCAATGTCATCTGCAAACATCATGGTCCATGGAGATTCCTGTCTAAACTCATCTGTCAGCCTGTCCATCACCACTGAAAATAAGATGGGGCTCAGAGCTGATCCCTGTTGAAGTCCCACCTCCACCTTGAACTTGTCTGTTACACCTACAACACACTTCACCACTGTCTCACAACCAGCATAAATGTCCTGGATCAGTCTTACATACTTGTCTGCTACTTCAGACTTCTTTATCCCAAACCAGAGTTTGTACCACCCTGTCGTATGCCTTTTCTAGGTCTACAAAAGTGCAATGCAGCTCCCTCTGACCTTCTCTGTTCTTCTCCATTAGCATTCTCAAAGCGAATACTGCATCTGTAGTACTCTTTCTTGGCATGAAGCCAAACTGTTGCTCACAAATACTGACTTCTGCTCTCAGTCTAGTTTACACTACTCTTTCCCATATCTTCATTGTATGACTCATCAAGTTCATCCCTCGATAGTTACCATAATCCCCCTTATTCTTAGAAAAGGGGCACCATTACACTTTTTCTCCACTCCTCAGGCATCATCTCTCTCTACAAGATCCTGTTGAATAATCTAGCCAGAAACTTCTTCTGCATCAATTCATCGAACTAATTCCAGAACTTCTCCTTCTCCTATAACTAGCATCCAACCTGTGGGTTATAGCCACCAACAACATTGAACATCACAACTTCAAGTTCTAGTTTCAGGCTCGGAAGTCTATCGGACATTCTTTTCAACTCCAGAACATTCCTAAAAAACTCCTCTTTCAAGATAATTCCTAATCCATATCTCAGTACCATGATTGTACAACTTAAAACCTGCTCCTAAGCTTCTAGCCTTACTACCTTTCCATCTGGTCTCCTGGACACACAGTATATCCACCTTCCTTCTCTGCATCATGTCAACCAACTCTCTACCTTTTCCTGTCATCGTCCCGATTTTCAAAGTCCCTTCTCGCAGTCTCAGACTCTTGCCTTTCCTCTTCTCTCTCTGCTTCTGAACACGCCAGTCGCTGTTAACCTGTTAACCTCGACCGATCCGGTATGAAATTCTTAGGTTCAATTTGCATATTTGGTTTTGGTAAAAGTTTTATGCCGGATGCCCTTCCCGACGCAAGCCTCTACATTTATCCTGGCTTGGAACTGGCTCAGGGAGACACTGGCCTGTGCTGCCCTGAGGCTGCATTTTGTTTTAGGCTAAGGCCAATTATTAAAAAAAAGTGTTTATTTTTAAAGAATGGACACGCTGGCTGTATACTTGATAATACTGATATATGCCATATTGTCAATCAAAACTTTCTGGAAAAATGTGGAATTTATCATACTTTTGATGCTATAAGACCCTTTTTGTTAACACATTGAGTATTGTGTTGCTACTACTTCTGAAAACATTTTTTTTCTTAGATTTCAGTCATTTACTTTTTAGGAAATGCAATTTCCTGGGTCTAACACATACATTTATTTGAATATTTCACTGCTTTAAAGCAATTATGCTAATTGTCTTATGTCTTAATCATATAACTTATTTGTCAAGTTTCCCACAGCATGAGGCCTAATGTGGTTAACTAAAAGGCTATTATCAGCTGATGGGACAACTCTGGAAAATATTTTGTTTCACTGCTCATGTTCTTTGTCTTCTTCTCCTTTGAGCTATTCCCTTCAGGTGTTGCAAATCACCATCCGTCATCTAAACCTATCCTCTGCATCTTCTCTCTGTCACACCAACTAAATTCATGTTCTCTATCACTCCATTCATAAATTTCCTCTTTGGTCTTCTTTCAGCCTCCTGGTAGATCCAATCTCGTCATCCTTTTACCAATAAAGTCCTCATTTTTCCTGTGTACATTTCCAAACCATCTCAGTGTGGCCTCTCTGACTTCATCTCTAAAATGTGTAACATGTGCTGTCCCTCTGATGGACTCATTCCTGATCCTATCGAGTCTCATCACTCGCAAAGAAAATCGCAACATCTCTGTAACATCGAACTCTGCCTCCAGGAAGACATTTAAGAGGAGGAAGAGTGCAAAGGGAGTTGGACCTGATGATACACCTCTGGAGGTATGGAAGTGCCTTGGAAAGGGGGTAGTAGAGTTTTTGACTTAATTGTTCAGGATCTTAGAGAGTTACAGAATGCCTCAGGAAAGGAGGAGAAGTGTGCTGGTGCAAACTTTTAAGAACAAGGGTGACATGCAGAGTTTTTGTAACAATGGAGGAATAAACTTGATGAGCCATACAATGAATTTAATGGGAAAGAGTAGTGGACTCATGGCAGAAATTAGCATTTGTAAGCATCTGTATGGTTTTATGCCAAAAAGAGTCCTACCGATGTAGTATTTGTTTTTAGAATGTTGATAGAGACATACAGATAACATTAGAGGGAGCTGCATTGTGACATTGTATATCCAGGTCAAGCATATGACAGGGTGCTGAGAGCACAACTGCTGTACTATATGGGGAAGACTGGAGTTGCAGAGAAGTATGTTAATGGGGCACGACCTGCATGAGAGCTGTAAAAGAGTGATGAGGGGTGCCATAGGTTTGAGAACGGATTTCAAGATGGATGTGAGACTACATCAGCTCTGCGCACCTTCTTGTTTGCTATGGTGATGGGCAGGCATACAGATGAGGTCCAACTAGAATCTCCATGGACTACGATGTTTGCTGATGACATTGTGATCTGTTGTGAGAACAGAGAGTATATGGACAAAAATCTGGAGAGGTTAAGGTATGCCCTGGAATGGGCAGGAATGACGGTAAGCCGCTGCAAGAGGGAGTAAATGTGCAAACAAGAAGGACATCAGTGGAACTGAGAGGCTACAGGGAGTTGAAATAAAGTAGGTGGAGGATTTTAAGTACCAAGGTTCAGCAATCTAGAGCATTTGAGAGTGTGGAAAATTGTTTAAGAAACATGTGCCAGCAAAATGGAATGAATGAGGGAGTTTGTTATGCATGTTTTGGAAGTGAAAGAAGTGTTGGTTAGAGTCTGAGCTAGACATTCAAGGAGTGATGTTCAGTGTTGTAAGTGGTCAGGCCCAACAGGTGGGATGTGAGTTTGAAGACAAGAAAATCTAGAGTGAGTTAGATGAAGTGATGCAGAATATCCACAGAGTTGAGAGAGTGGCAATTGGTACAGACTTCAATGGATATGTTTGTGTAGGCAACAGAGGTGATGAAGAAATCATTGGCAAGTTCAGTATTTAGGACAGGAACGCAGAGGGACAGGTGGTAGTAGATTTAGCAGAAAGAATGGAGAAGGTAGTCGTGAATACTTTCTCCCAGAGGAGCCAGGATCATATGGCAAGTCATAGGTTTGATTTGCATATTGAACCTTGCACAGGTTACATGTTGGCTATCCTTCCTGAAAAAACCCTCTCCACTGATCCCTGCTTGGGATCGCTCAAGAGGAACATTGCTTGTGTCCCCTTGGGTATGCATTATAACTTCCTTTATTTAACACAATGTGATTAACTGAAATAATTAACCTGTATATCAAAGTTAGGTCAAAACATTTTTTCTGGATTCTACAACTGAATGTTCAGTTTCATTATTTAGCGTGTGGTCAGTAATATCTAATTTTGAGAGGTGTACCTACAGCCAGAATCCTCAATATTTAGGAAGCCAGTGCTGCTTTAGATTGAAGCAGCTAAACAGATGATGAAGACTCTTGATGAAGATTCTCTAAGCCTTTAGGTCACAATGGGCTTGAAACAGATTTGATACTTCTTATGTCCAGTTCTTTAACTCTGATATGCACCCCTCAAAACAGGCAAATGAACAAATAAAAAAAAATGCATGCATGTAATACAATTGTGACATACATTTTTTATAAATGCTTCTTGTATGAGTAACAAACATGATTTAGCATAGGCAGCGTTTTTGAATTGAAATTTGAAATACGATGTTAGCCATGTAATAAATACAGATCTGGCGACATTTAATCACTGGGGTTTTATTGCCAGAGGCATCATGTTTTAGGATTGTCTGTCTGTTTTACTGTCATCAATACTATATTCACTCTTGAAGAATTTTAAATTTGCTCAAATTTGCTCAAAAAATTTGCACTTTAGATATGGATGACCTGATTTGGGTGGTGCATTATCATTTTCAATACACTAGTAATCACAAATGTTTTGCCATAGCTATAGGAATCACATATCAATTACATTTACACAAGTGTCAAATAGCATGAAATGATGAAGTGTTGATGTGCTGAAAAGGTATAATAGCAAATAAGGCAACATGATGTTCTACAAAAACAATGTCTGCCTATTTTACATACATTCTTTCATTTAATTCCTTCATATCTATATTATTGTACAGGCCAAGGAATAGACATTTTGAATTGTGATGAATAATATGCTGTCACATTAATAAATGTCTTCTTTATTAAAGAAGCTCCTTAAAATTGCATGCTAACATGCATTTGTCAATTGTTGCCCCCCCAGCAAGAGTGCTATTACTTAAATAATTCAGAGTCACTGCTCTCAGTCATAGCCAGGTCATTGAAGACCATCTTATAGTCTAATAAACTGAGGACAATGGAATTACATCACTCTCACTGATTGCCGTTGAATTTGGTTTGCCTCTGAGATTATTTATCTTCATTATTTGTATCTATCTTCAGTCAACAGAGAAAAATGCTGTTTGTCAACATATACATACAGAAATGTAAAGACACAGTGCAAGTATAGCAACTACTGGGAGGAATGCAGAATGTACTTGATAAGGAAAGGGTTTGTAGATTGTGCTAGCTTTTGTGAGAATCAATAATGAATCAGGAAAACAGCTCCCACTAGACTTATAGCTGATATAGTTGATTTTTAGGCAATGATCTCTGGGGACAAAAATAAGTACCAAAATCTAGACAAGGAATATTTCTAAGACAGAGAGAACAGAGAGAGCTCAGAGAGGGCCAGAGAGAGCGAATGTGAATTTTGAACAACCATCCAATTGCCAATAGGCAAATTATTACTGTCTCCCTCCAGATGGAAGACTTTACCCGACTCAGCGGAGGTCTTCCTGCTTCCTCAGGGCAAGAGTAGTAGGAGGTTGCTATGTGTGTGTGTACGTGTGTGTGAGTTAATGAGTGTCTGTCTGTATGTCTGTGTGTATGTGTGTCCATGTGTGTATGTGTGTATCGGTTTGAGTGCACATAGATATTGAACTGCTACTAGCCAGCTACCCTCAAGGGGATCTTCATCACTCAGAAAAGACGTAAAGGAAGCCATATCTGATTATGATTATGGCCCCATCCATCCACCAATGACAGCTTTGATTTCCAGAATCTTCAGTCATGCTTTACTTGAAAATTGTCATTATGCTGTAATTTGTGAGTAACATCTCGGTGCACCTCGTCAGCAACAATGACTGAAACTATACGGTCACACATTTATTTCCTGTGATATGACGAGGGGATTGCAGTTCATATGCCATTTTTTCGTTGCAGTAATAGCCACACAAATTAAATCCTCCCCTTAATAGTTTATCCTATATGCTGTTCCAACAGTAATGCAATTTCAGTTGCGCTTATTAACTGCTCTGAGTCACAAAAGAGATTTCTTCTCAAACACAACTCTATGGGGAGTTAATTGATTTCATTTTGTTCCTACAACACCCCGAGTTTAGAGGAAACATAAAGTGGTATAAAGCAATAACAAGCCCCTTTACACATAAATAATTTTGCAAAGATTTTCTCAAAAAAGTAGTTTTGATTACTACTCTGACACCAATATCATGAACAAAAGAGCTGAGGAATTGCATTTACAATGATCAAGAGGGGCGCCAGTCTTTGCTTGAGTGACAAGGGGAAGTGGGTTTCTTTTTGTGTCACAAGATGTACCTGTAGCAGTCTCATGAAAATGTGGGCTACGAGGCACCCAGTGAGTGTTGTTACACATAATTGCATTATATGCATGCACATGCATACATTATACTTAAGATGAAACTTGCATATATAAAATAACTACTCGTGGGACATTTATTTTGTTTTTCAGTACGACTTGTGTAATCTTGGTATGTACATTTTAATGAAGGTGGTTTTGGGTATCTGTAATTATGCTTTCATCACTAGACTCAAGCTCCCAGCAATGAGAAATGAACTATGAGAAATGAAATCTCATCCAGGTCGTTGCAAATGTTTTCAATACCTCTTAATGTTTTAATTATCTATGTGGCTAAAAAGTGTGACAAGATGAAAGAAATCTGCACGGTGTTGAGCTGATGCCCTCTGGTGGCTGGGGAGTAATTCTGAAGATGTTTTTTTTTTAAAGAAACATAGACAATAAAGATTACACGAACAAATGCTGTTTCAGCAGGCTGTGACGCTGTGACTCTATCCTTAAGTTGTCCAACCAGACTGATAATGTCTAAAATGGATGGGATTGTTTCTAGTAATGTGTGAGCATAAGCTTTGGAAATGTGTATTCAAAGGTTTCCATCTAGAGTCGGGAGAGAGATAGTGCAGGGTGATGCATTTAGTTTTAGATGCGCTTTACTGACCTATGGGATGAAGTGAAAGTGTGAATCAAGAGGGTTACAGGGTAAAGGAATACTAACACACATTGAAGACACAAATCCTCAGACAGACTTATGCAGTCAGAAACACTATTTCCACAGTGTCTCAGTTGAGAGACAAATTTCTGAGGCCTAGGTCCCCAAGGGAGCAGAGGAGCATTGAGGTGGATATTCTTAATGTCAGTCTCTAACTGTCAGGGCAAAAAAAAATTCTGACTGTGAGGTCGTATCTCAACTTAGTAATTAGGATATTTAACCAGATTTGCTGTCATGGATGTTGAACAGAAACAGCATCTAGATAATGTTTGACAGAAATACAAACAATTGGAGACAATCTATTAACACAATTTTCATACCAAATATGCCTGCAGTAACAGACTATGCATCTTATTTTGCTTTCAGGAAAACAATTTTACATGATCAGTAGCACTGACTACAGCCTAATTTATCCATATAGTTGCCTGTGTTTACCATTTGTTCACAAGATTTTCTTTAAATTACTCAGATAGGTTACTAAGCTTGCCTGAGACAACCAAGCTATAAGAACTTACAACTTATGTGTTATCTTATGACATACCTTGCATTTACCTTTAATTTTAGCCATTTTCTGTGGTTCTAAACTCATAATTGGACCTCGCATGCTGTCATCGAGAGCTTCACACCCTATCTGCTGCTTTTATTGCAACAGCAGATGAGGTTCAGATCACATGCAGTCCCCCTTTAACAAATTCAAGCGTGCTAAAAATATTAAATAGAGTTTTTAAATTGTGCTTTAATTTCTTTTTTTGACATGACTTTGTCCCCAAATAGTTTTAAACAGTTACGAGATGGAGACACTCTCAGGAGGTAAAAAAGAGAAAATTAAGACACACTAAATTTAGCAAACCATTTACCATTTAGCCATCCAGTAAACAGGAAAATATGGCTGGCGTGATTCTGCTGTTTTTTATTAGCATGCAATGATGTTTTGAGAGTTGAGTGATTGCAAGAAGATTTCTGGGCTTATGGCCTTACTAAATTCCTGTCACTTTTAACAGTTCACCTGTGTACATCTGCAAGTGTCTTGCTGCATTGAAAAATAAGAATAAGCGAATATGTATTTTAGGTGCTTGTAATTTTTTAATACAGCCTTTCTTCTTTACTGATGCTTGTGTTTGCTTTGTACAGTATGTAATGATGTGTCATGTAATCATAGTAACCAAATTGACATGATGCTCATTCCTTCCACAAGTGACCCCTGCATATCTGCAGTAATACATTTAATACTAAACAGCACCTTAATATTTGTTCTATTTTCTAAATATAATATTCACTGGAAAGATAGCCAACTTACGGAGGTTAAAACTGATTAAGTGGGCATTGTAGTTCTATTTTATTTCCAGAAACTTTTTTTTTTCTTTTTTTAGTTGTATCTTTTAACCATTTATATATTGTGTTTTAGTAATTCATTGTTATAGCCATGTCAATATTTTTAGATTGTTTTTACCACAGGACAAAAATCGTTGTTAATTTGGGACGGAAAAATGAACCTGCAGAAAACCTGTCCTGGTCCCATTACTTGTAAGAAAAAACAAATGGTAAAACAAAAGACATTTTGGGGATTTTCAATTGCATCGTTTTACATAAATTTCCTGCTTTACATAATAACAGGCATTTCTGATTTCTATCATTTCTGATAGCATTGTATGTAATGGATGGATGGATGGATGGATGGATGGATGGATGGATGGATGGATGGATGGATGGATGGATGGAGGGCAGGATAGATGGTTTCACAGATACTTTGAGCTTGGGGAAGAAGAACGGTGAAATCCAATGATGGGTAAATTATTGGTAGCTGTAAGAACTTTATCAAACCTTTAATGCTTCCCTGGATGCACATCCAGAGGTCATACCAATGCCTGATTTACCTGGCTCCCAAACAGCGACTAATGGAACTCTAATGCTTAAATGCTTTGTCCTCCCTCAGAGCAGACAGAGATTAATTTCTTCAGTGAGAAGACATTGCTGGGAGGGAAGAAGCACAATCTTCAACCTGAAAGGCAGATGTGTAGTGTTGGCATCTCTTCATTGCTGAATGCTATGGCTTTGCCTTTGCCTTTTCCCTTCAATGAGCTATTTGTGGTTCCTTCCGTGTACACACATATGATTTCCTCCTCAAACTGTGTCATATCATGAGAGTTGATACAACTTGTCTTCTTCTTAATGCTTTCATCTGCTATGAAGCTGAAATATGCAAATATATGATATCATATTCCTCTACTTCATTTCCCAAAGCAAGGCTTTGGAGAGTGTGTTTATTGTGTGTATTTATTTACTTTTTAAAAATAATTAACCTGTAAATTAGGCTTACTTTTATTAAAATACATTTCTTTTCTAATGTAGTCTATTTCCACGTAAAGTATAACAACTCATTTGAACTGAGAGAAATAACTCTAAAGAGGTTTTCTGTCCCTACTGTGAGTCTCAACTTTGTCTGTTCTTCATGCCATATATGATAACAAAGTCTGGAGGAGTATTATTGTTGAAACTGTTGGCTGCCATGTCACTTGTTCTGCAACTAAATCATAAATACCTTTTATGCCGCTTACATGCAACATGGGTATACAAATGAAGCTAAACAGGCACCAGCAGGCAATGGCTTCTACCTGTAGAATATGTCTTTTTTTGGGTGGTAAATAGATGATGCATTGGGCCTTGCATTTGTCCAACATGGCCAATAGGATGCTCTTAATACCATTTGTATGGTATGGAGAGCACAAAATGATCACTCTTCCTCCGCATACAACAAATGCCTGCATTTCACCACATGTATTGGCAAGCGTATCAATTTAATGTCCCTCTCTTTGTCAAAGTAAAACCCCTTCACTATGTTAAATATCTATTTTTAATTGAAACGAAAAAAAGGCAAAGGAAAATTTTAATTTTTAAATATAGTGTACTGCAATCTGAGATCCTCCTGACAAACTGGCTATGTCTGAATATGAAAGAAGTAGTGTTGTTAAACAGTTTGAGAACAATTTAGGAAGAAAATACTAATATGGTCTATTTACCCTTCTAACAGCCAATATCCTGGAATCAGGATATTGGCTGTTAGAAGGGTTGACTTTGTCTGTTCAGTGCTCTTCACCTCGCAGCAGCAGGAGAACTGGAATGGCAGACGAGCCCTAGCTTGTTCCATAGTGTTGCTAAAGACTCATTTAGGAGGTGACAAATTCATGATCCTAGTCAAGTAAATCTTGTGATGACTGAATGATTGTTTTTCCTCAGCTCATGCTAATACAATTAGAATGGCATGTTTCTTACATCAGGGGTTAACCCCTGGTAATTTGCTGCCCCCTATTGATGAGGTGGAAGCGCCACTTGGCTCAAAATGTGACATTTCTAATTTGTTAGTTCTACAAAATAACACACACGTACACCAATGCATGCAAACACGCATATGTTTTACATATATATGTATTACATGTCTATTTTATTGTCTAATTTGGGCTGTTACAATTATCAGGCAAATTAGTCATTAATGTGGTCTGTTAGCTCTCAAACAATTCTTTGAGTCTGGACGTGCCTGAGAAATAAAAATAAATGAAAATTATTTATAAACTCATGCAAACACAGCTTTATGTCATTAACACACATATAATCCCAGACTACGCATTGGGAGAATATCTACGGTCTATTCTTTCTTCCCTATTACATCAACTTATCAACCAACACATTGTGACCCCTGATGGGTAAAGTGAGTATTTGATATATATGTTACAATTGCACCTGCCAGTGTCCATGATGTTTGGGCTGATTGGTGAGTGTAACTGTCAAAAAATATTCATGCCAATACCAAAAAACTCTGATGGGAATGGAGATAGGTGTAACCATTGCAAACTGCTCTTATATTGTTTTCCGTCATTCAAGGGGTTTATTCATAAATGTGCAATGTCTAACATGCAAATCATTAAGTAGGTCATACTCTTTTTAGCTGCCACAGCATCACTCTCTTTTCTTTTGATATATCTTTCTACAAGCGCCATCAAATTCGCTCTGCGAGACAGAACCATGACTGTGGTTCAACCTTTTCCCCTTTGACAACTATACAGTATTTTACCTTTTTTTAAATAATCCCAATTTTGCCTCTTCTTTGTTCTAGCCCAATTAAATCACTTCCTCTTGAATCCTCTCCCCTTAGATTGGCTTTCAGCGTCTTTGTCAATAGTATCTGGATCATGTTTTATGTCTCCTCCTTCCCTCTCTTTCTCTCCCTCCCTGTCTCCCTCTCTCTCATCTTGGAGACAGTGGTGTAAATGCAGCTTCAAATGTAACCCTCTGCCTGTCAGGCAGCTCAGTTTATGCGCTCTGCACTGCTCTCCTTCTCTCTCCTATCCCCTATATGCTATACTGCGCTGCACTGCTTGCCTTTCCTCTTCTCGACATCTCCACCTCTCCTCTCTCCTCCTCCCTCTCTTCCTTCCCTTTCTCCACCTGCATCCCTCTCACTCTAAGGTCTCTTTTCTCTGTTGTGCGTTTCTGCTCTCTTCTCTGTTTGGGAAAATGCTCAAGCACGCTCATTTTTGTCTCGCACCAGAGCTGACTGGAAGAGGAATCTAATGTCCCTGGTACTCCAGCTTTGGCTTGACTTGGACTCTCTGGATTTTTGTAGGCCTGAAGGTATTGAGGGCAGGTAGGCAGGGGAAAGCTGCCTAAGTAAACCCTCATCTTTTTGGGAAGTAAATGCATCGAGTGGTGGCATTGGCATCAGTGGTTGATGGTTGTGAGTAGAGGGGTCATGCCCTGGGACTTGTGTGCATTTCGGCACTCGGAGTTGGAGATCCTCTCCCCTTTTTGCCCCCTTAGTGGGGCAACATTAATCCTGGGGGCAGGGAAAGCTTCCAGGCATCAGTGGCTGCACTCTGAAGAGAGGGCATCATGAACCAACTGGACGCGCCGCGGCCAATCAACTGGACTATCAGAAAACTGTGCCATGCAGCATTTCTACCATCTGTACGCCTGCTTAAGGTAAACCAACACATTTAATAGAAGAGTGGGAAAGACTCCTGGGAAATGTTTTGCGGCATATATTAGCGTTTATGGTTTGTGCCACTTTTAAAGAATGGCAAGAAGAAAGGTTGTGGCTATAGGTGATACAAAATGAATGTCTGAAAATTTGCCACTCTAATTTTCAGCTTTCTTGTGTATTTCATGTAAAAGCATGACATTGTGTCAATGAAAATGAGAAGGAGTGAGACAGTACTGACTGCATGAAAGCACATGGATTTGGAACCTCGATGTTTTCAACTACAGTGATGCTCTAACTAGGCGAGGACAAAAATAGACACAGGGAGAATGCATAATGTTGTATATTAGAAGAATGGTTGAAAAAGAAAAAGATGAAGAAGAAAACTCACGATTTGAGTGACTGAAAGAGGCAAAAATAAAACAGTAAATAAGTAATGGACATGAGATGAAAACATATTTGAGGGTGTGCACGGTTCCTTAGGAAATAGAGTGTTAGTGAAAGGGTGATGATCAGAGCTGGCATAGTAATAAAGTAGATGCTTGGAGAAGCAATGAAAGAAAAAGGCGTGTGAGTAGTAAAGGTGACCATGAGAAAACAAAATATGCTAAGATGTGGGGAGGGGGGTTGAAAATATGTAATTGTTGAGGTTAGGCTTTGAGTTTTTTGGATATCTGTATTTATAACATCAAATACAAGATATTTTGTGCATGGATGTGAAGTTTGCTGGACTGATTTCCCATTTTTATCACTTAAGCAGGAATGCCTGGTTTGTGTGTATGTGTGTATTTACGATTGTGCGTGTGTGTGAGTGTGTGTGAGAAAGAGAGAGAGAAAGAGAGAGAGAGAGAGAGAAAGAGAGAGAAAATGGTTCAGCATCTCCACTGGAGCTGTGTGGGTTAAACTGTATATTGCACATGCCTTGTGGCTTCTAAAAATTCAAAATGCTTATTTTTAATTTTTTCAGATATTTGTTGTAAAACACCTCATCTTTATTCATTAATTTGCTTGTATAAGCCAGTTTTTATGACTGTGTGAGAAGCACCATTGTTGGAGGTCTTGAATGCCTCTCCTTTGATCTTCCTTCATCAAAGTGCCTTATATAGCAGTTTTGTCCCGATGTTTAACCACACAACCAGAGTGGTGCGGCTCTCACATCAGACATTTGCATATCTGTGATTGAATGACAGAGTAATCTTTGACTGAATATGTATCTGATATATGCCTCTTGTTTAGGATGTACACAGTACAGAAATTTGACCTTTACAGAAAAGTGAAATTTTGTATCTGTTGTTTTTATTCCTGGTGTTGCCAGCCAAATAAGTCAGGTAATGAGTGAACAATAGGTGGTCTGAAAGTGGACATGTTAGAAGTAGGAAAAAAGGTCAAATGTGAGGAACTCTGGCAAGGACCAAACTGTGGAGGTTAGATCTATCTATCTATCTATCTATCTATCTATCTATCTATCTATCTATCTATCTATCTATCTATCTATCTATCTATCTATCTATCTATCTATCTATCTATCTATCTATCTATCTATATTTAAAACTGAAATTATTGTAATTGTCTTCTCTCAGGGAAGAGCTCATTCTTGTGTACTTATGAATCACTAACTACAGGAAATAGTCTGCTCAGAGATGTTTTCTTTCCCACTTGGGCAGGAAAATATCTCCATCAAAAATTTTGTCAGTTTGTAGGTTTGTGCAGGAATGACACATTTACTACAGAATCAGCTGTAGCTGAAAAAACCCAAAACAAGTTCTGTAAGTGATTGAGTAACTTTTTTGATTTTGTGAAAGAAACAGAGAATAAATGTCATATTTGTTTTCAAATACATAACAATCGAGAATCACTGGGGCTAAAAGGACAGTAGATAATTATTAGACCCCTGTGTAAACGCAATGAATGATACAAGAATAAAAGAACGAAATGTGACATGACATTTACTTTTTGTTCAGTAATTATGATTGTATGTCATTTCAGTGACATCTAGCCAGTGAGTTGATCACAGAGGCTGCATGTAGGAATACATTATATCAGGTGCAAACACAGGCCGATTAGCTGCCTATTAGTGGTTGTATCCCTCAGAAAGAAAATTTCCAGATTTAAAACACATTATCAGGAAATGTTAGATGTCTAAAAAATTGGAGGGCAGATCCATTTGACTCCTCGGACAGTCCATCGATTTCAGATGTTCCCTGCAATCAAATGGCCTGATACACCTACCACAAACAGAGTGTATACACAAGAGAATCTATGTGCATGCACATTGTCAGTGCCCTGCAGCACTGTTGTGGAAACTGAACATTTTCCTCTTGATTTGCATTTTACTATACGTTGAGGCTTACTATGTGAAGACAAGCAATTCTCAGTTTGCTGCAAAACTATGATGATGTACAGACATCAATCTATACATGAATTTTTGACTGACATTTTAATTGTTAGAGTCTTGGCTTCCAGTGTGATAAAATAGCTCATACTTGCATGTGACTGATATATGATTTTCATTTAAAGAGGTAGAATCAAGTGCTATCTTATTGTGAAGAGATAATATATTCAAAGTTCAAGGTTTCACCCCAAGTGATGACATTATATCTGCTTTAAATTGCACATTGGCAAAGGATCAAGTTTGTACTGAAATTAATGATTTGCAACTACTGAAAATGTTATCAAATGGCTCTTATCATGCTTTTAGATGGCAGAAAACTTGCCATATGTCATGTGGGTTATAGAGGAGTTATGCATCTTTTGAGTGAGGACGAGTATTCTAGACTCAAAGAATGTTGTGTCCTCTGAGTGATGTAAGATTTGACTTCACTTTTAGGCCTGAGACTAATTTGATTGACACAATTTTGAAGCACTGAACATTTCATATTTTAATTTTTTTTATTTCAAAGTTCTATTTTCAAAGTTCTAATTTCACTGACTGTTTTTTTTTACATAGAGGAAACATTATATTGTACTTTCCTCAATATAGGCATTTATTGGAGTCTGTTGTATTTCTTGATAAAAAATATCAATCCAGTCAGTGCAGGAAAGTTACAGTCTCAGCAGCACTGAAAGCATATCCAGTCAAGTCTAAGTGTACTCTTCTGGATAAGCAAACAGAATAAAATTCATGCTGGTCCCATGTATTGTCCCCCTTTAGGCTCTAGAGTAAATATTTATCAAATCATTTGCGACACTTCATTTCAACTACTGAGCGTACACCTGATGCTATGTGTAGATGTAACAAGCTGATGTGTAAATGTCAAACGAATATTGGACAGAGATATGAAGTGAAAAAACTTTGACCCTTTGGTGACTTCAATGTCTTCACCTCTGATTTCCATTCTATCCTGTTTGAGTCCTTTAAGTTTTGAGATTTTTTTCAAAAAGATAATGACAACTTTCATCCCCGTAAAACTTTTTGAAAACAACAGATTTCAAAGCGCATTTAGAGGCACAGGAACATAATTGATACAACAAAAACAACTGAAACAATTTAAAAGATTAAGACAGAAATAAAACAAATCAAAATTAAACACCATTCTTATAAAAATTACAGAAACTAAATGTAAAAAGAAATTGGTTGATGAGGAGACTGACTAAAATGAACGGCAGACCCACGAACATGGAAAGCATAGTCATAGGTGTAAAGTAGTTACAAGAGTATGGTTTTAAGATGAATATAGACAGGACAGGGAATTTGTGTCTCTGATCTCCTCAGCAGGGTTGTTTCTTGGAGTGAGGACCAGGTTCAGAGGTAGTAGATGTAAGCTTGTCGGTGGATGTGGGAATACAACCAGGTACTTACAGCATCAGGAAGTACAAAATATATTTGGGTACCAGCCCAGTTTGGGCCTTAAAAGTAATTAATCAAATTGTAAACTGAATTCTAAACTATACCAGAAGGGAAATTAGAGGTGCTAAATTGGAGTGCTGAGCTCTTGGCTTTGATTAGACTGGAAGCATTATTCTGAAAAAGCTTTTGCTGGTGTAAATTGCGATCAACACAGATTTATTCGCATTACTGGTGTCCAGAAAGAGGAAATAAAGCTGCATATATTCAGTTACCTATTTTTTAATGTTTTTGCAAAGATGACTCCAAAATTAACAGCTCTGAGATGTATTTTGGTACTGAGCGCTCAGCAGTGTGAGGTTGACAACTTGGCTTTATTTGGAAAATAATGACAAATTCTGTCCTGTTATTTGGTTAGTAAGTGAACTAAGGAGAATTCACTGTAGTGTCATTTTCCCAAATGTCTCAAAACTTCTCTTTTTCTTAAAAGTGATCAGGCTATCTCTTTATTTTAATAGATTTAAACATTTAAAATAAAAATCAAACCATTAGAGATTGGTCTGAAGCAATTTCAGTATCTTTAGAGGTTTTTTTCAGAGGCAGTTCAAATATTGTATCTTTTGAACTAGTAGGGACAGAGCTGGTCAATTATTGAGAATGTCTGGAGGCTGACAGATTTATATACTTCTCTGAGTCATCTCTAAGGCAGAATAATTAGCCAACATGAAACATTATTTCATATTATTAATCACCCGCACTACCAATACACTGAGTTAAAAAATGTGGACATACAGTACATCTTATTTAAAAGATAGGAATGTATTGACATCTTAATAATAGCAAGAATCAACTGAAGGAGCTTCTTATTACATCATTTTAAAGGCATTTGTTCAGAGAAAGCGGTGTCAAAAACACTTACATATGCACTTACATTTGAAATACCATTGTAGCATGAGCTGTTCTTCTGAGTACACCTTGTGAGCATACTGCTTAAAAGATTTAGGATTTTTTTTTTTTGGGGTGAAGCAACTATAAGGGTAGTGCGCCTGTACATTAAACCCCCCTTTGTTAATGATTCAATTGTATTTTGGCAGATTTCAAATCAGACAGCTTATGAATAATACTTATTGATTTTACATCTTCTTATCCTCGAAGAAAATAAGACAAGTTTCTGCCATTGCAATGCTTTTTAGTAATGGAGCGGATACCCTTAAATTTTGCATCAATCATTCAGTCTTTGGTTCTCTGACAAGAGCTCTTCCTATTTGCTGCTCATCATCTTCACCTTTTCACCATCCCTTTTCTCTATGTGATTTTTTTTTTTTGTTTCTTCTCTGACATTGCCTCTCTCTGTTGGTATCTCTGTCCATAATAATAAGTAATCCTCTCCCTTGCAAAATGTATGAAAGATCAGATGTTTCTCCAGAAAATATATGTCTGTCAAATGCTAAGAATAGTGTGCGTTACATAAAATGATCCCCTGTTTTTATTTTATTTTATCGATGTGTTGTATGTTGGATTTTGGCACAAGGGGTAGTAATAGTTTGTCCTGTGTATGAAAAAATAAATGGCTATGTAGATTGAACATGGACAGACATGTTTGTGCACAAAACAATCCTTGTTTCCACTTTTGATATTTACTTACACGCACAGACATGCATTTCTGTATGTAACTCATCTATCTTGTTGGTGGTGGTTCGTTATACATATACATATGACACCAGCAGAATGCATGAACTGTTAACCCTGACCTTTGACCTTCCCAATGTCAAGGGGAATAGGATAAAGCTTGCTCTATTTAATTATGTATTAGGACACTAAGTCATGAAGCATCTCCATATTCTATAAGAACTTTACATACTGGTACAGATAATGATACTGGAATAGGGAGACATTATATGATCCATATATGAAATAAATGCATGCTGTTGTGGTCATTATTGGAGTACTTGATTTTTTTTGAGTTGTGATTTCAAAAATGAGGAATGGGGACACTTTTGTAGACTTTTAAAAAACAAGAAAACAACAAAAAACAAACAAATGAAGATTTCTGCTCTCTCGTTGATTTGTTTTATATGAAACTGAAGGCAGAATATTGGATTGATCTAGAATTAAAATTGAAAGCTTGAAATATGAAAATATGAAATCTGAAACATTCTAGCCCTTTTAAAGCCAATTGTTCAACAAAGGAGTAAAACCAAACATAAAAAATCACAATGATTTTGTTATTTAAGGGGTTTTCTGGTGGGCAAATTCTTGCCATGAGACTAAAGAGACTGTAGGATGTATATGCTCCATATCTTGCAATATCTTCCTTCTCTAAAGCTGGATGCATCTCATTCACCTAACAATTGTATAAATTTAGTTGTGGTCCGACTGTGTGTCTTTATCAGGGTGGATTTTTTGGGATATCGCAAATATTCTTACATAATTGGATGTTTGTGTGTGACTTTATGGCCAATGAATAAATCAATACATTCTCAGATCCATAAATTTCCATTTAATCACTAACATACAATTGTTAAGGCTGTTAAGATAATGAAAGGTCCAGTGAGGTGAGAGAGGAGGATGGAAAGAGTATTGAAATTGCATCCTCTCATGGGAATAAAATCAAAGATACTATAATCATTGGAGAGAACTGAAGGTATATTGGTACTGAGAGTGTGTCATCAATTTAGCTGTTGTTCATGTTGAACTGAAAATCGCCAATCAGAGCAACTGTGACAGTCTACTGATTTGCAGACAGATTAGACTCAATTTATATCAGCACCACGGACAGAGACTGCTCAGCATGTCACACTGAGCTGTTACGATGAAAAGATGTGAGCGCCCGAAATGCCTTTGCTACACAGAGGACTGAACTTCTTTAATATTATTATTTTGTAAAAACAATGATGCAATATGCTATATATTTTAGCTTGATGTCGACAATCAAAGAGACTAAAAATTGGTAGGAGGACATTTACCATGCATGTTTAATTCACCTTTACTGTTATTGGCAAACACCAAGCATTCAGGAACAGATGCTTGTAGTAGCGACAATTTGAGTTCTTATCTATTGTAGTTTGAATTAAAAGTTGTTAATTCGTCCAAATTTCATGTTCTGTTTTTTCATGCTGGAATTTTTCCAATGTTTCTGTCTGGTTCATAATTTCTTTAACTAGCAAAACCTCATTGTTGAAATGAAAGCAGAATGAGCTTTCATGTCTGGACAGAGGACGAGATAATGAAAATGGTGAATAGAGTTCCAGAGACCATTGTGTTTTCTCCAAAGCCTGTGCGGACCTTACAGCATTAAAGGTTTTTCTAGGACTCTGTGATCTTTATGGACCGTGTAACGTGAAATCCTTAAATTCGTTGAATGTTGAGAGATTTTGCATTGAATCTTTTGCATTGACTTACCTGGCTGGGCATCTTCCTACCTAAATAATTGTGAATGACTAAGCCTTTTAAGGAGAATCTTCGCATTTCTGTTAAAATTTCATGCTCCATACACCTGAGAGTCTGAAAAAACAACACCTTGGCCAGGCCAAAGATGGTACTACAGATGTTCAAGGAAAATGTTTAACAAAATTGTATACATGGCGCTATTTGGATCTGTGGTCAAAGAACTTCACCAGTTAAAACCTCAGCTCATGGGAACAAACCACTAGTCATACCCATCTGTGGATGCTTTAAAGTCTGGAAGTCTGTTAATAATTTATGTGTGCTTGTGTATTTGCGTGTGTGTGTGTGTGTGCATGGGTCTATGTGAGAAAGCATTCATTGGTGGCCATGTACATGCATGTGTCTGTCCATTTATTCAGTCATCCCTTTCTATTAAAGTTTTTTACAAATCCATGCATATTTTTGAATTAATATCGGTTTTCTTAGGCTCATGATATCAGAGGTTAAGAGCTAAATACGTATCCTCTAAATAAACAATAGCCTTGTTTTTCCCTTCTGATGTTTTTACTCAAATTTTGATATCTATATTTTTCTGGCATACTATCTGGTTTCTACCTCACTGATTCTTGCAGTACACGTTAATCTTTGTTAAGTGCTGTGGAAAAAAACACGTACAAAGAGTAAGGTGTTTGCTCATGTTCTATTCCCAATAGAAAGGGCGATTATGATAAGTCTGGCACTTCATTGTGTAGGGAGCTGGTACAGTATGACATCCAAATGAAGAGGAATGAATCAATTTCTTTATATAAGTGTTTTGAAAGAATCTGATCCCTCATAACAGGAAGTCTCTTCTAACAAAATGCTTTCATGTACGATGGCGATGGCGACAGAACACAGTGGTCCCTCTCTCTTTGTCCTATGCAAGATCTCATATCATGATTTGTTCTTGAGCTTTACCTTTCTTTGTTACCTATCAATGGTTGCACGACATAAGCCAAACCATTTTTGGAATTTTGGTATTCGGTGAATGTTATCCATATAACAATATTTGAGGTAGACTTTCAGGCAGACACAACATTTCTATACAGGTGCTATCCACTATCAGAGGAGAAGTTATGGATTCTAAAGATCAATTTGAGATTCAATGAGCTAACTGGCATAGATATGAAGTTTAACGTAACCCTTGTGTTTGTTTATTTGGCATGAAGGTAGATTAAGGGAAGATATTGCTTGGCATTAAAACAATAATTTTTGTTTGATTGCTTGGTAAACCAATGAGTGATGGCAAGAATTTGGGATATTAATGCACCTGGATGCTGGTCATTAAGAAGCAGTTGCTCCAGATAACTAATCACAATGTGTTACTACTCTTTTACATTTGCGTTTTTACCACATTAACCAACTAACTAACTGGGCACATTTGGGTTCTTTCTGATAATCAACTTTTATGTTGCAGATGTTTTCTCTTTTTTTTGTGTGTCTGTGAAGACAGCAGCCTCCTGAGCCAATTTTAGCTGTATCATTTAAACAGTTCTTCAGCTATGTATTAGCTACTGCTTTAAAGTGGGGGATGATAAAATGGTTGATAATTACGAAAAAACTTAGAATCTTTTAATGCATGAATATTATGCCTTCGAGGGGCAACAGATATAGTCATAGTGTGTTAAAGGGGCAATTTTAGTCAAGTAAATGTTTATGTATACTGCCACAGATCACAGCAACAGAGCTCAAAATGGTTTACAATTTACAAAAAAGGTTAAAAAAAACAAAAACAAAACAGTGAGTCAAACAAGCCAAATAATAGAATCTTTCAGGAAAAATCTGCAAATGTGCAAATTATAATTGCTGACCAAAAATTATCATGGTGTTGGTGGTTCTAAATAAACAAATCAATACAATGCTGGAGTCATTGTTGCTTTTCTGGTCCTAAATCTCCGCAGTATGTAAATGCATGTCAAATTAATTGAAAGCACAGGCACGTATCGGAAAAAAAGAAAAGAAAATCTCATTCTTTATTACAGCCCTCATGCAGATAATAATGGAGTATATCAGTGGATTGCTAGTCTGCCTTCACTGCACTCCTTGAATAATCACTTTATTGGCCATTACACTCAAGTTTCATGTCATTCAGTAAGACCAGAGATTTTTTTTCTCTGAATTCAGCCAAGGCAAAGGCAACTTTCAGCTTGAAAAATCAGTGAAGCTCTTTCAATACATCTTTAAGTTTGACACTGCACCTACAGCATGTGGGTCACCTGTGATACACCTAGTAAGGATGAGAAGATTTGGATCATTTTTCAACTTGCCATGTTTTCTTTCAGAACGTTGGCCCGGGGGAATCCACACTTGGCTGTGGCCTCTGCTTGAACCATTTTCTTTTTCTCTGTATCACTTCAAACCATGCCCATGCCGCAAAACAACTTGTATAGCCTCTGTTCCTTAGTCTTTGTCAGCATGTGCCTTTCATTCCTATCTCAAGTCTTTGCACGTTCTCTGATGCTCACAAATCTTCTTTTTTCATTGTTGGTGATCTGACCCATGTTGTTATATGTGATTGGTGGCTTCTTAAATCATGCTGGGGCAGCTTTACATTCCCCAGCCCCCCAGGCATCTCCCCCAGTTTATTTTCTTGTAACTGATTTTGTGAATACACACACACACGCAAGCATGAATGTTATATACATTGAACTATTTTTGTGTATCTTCTACATCCACTCACTATTGCTCATTAAAACAGGTGGAAAAGAGAGAATGCTCCTTTAGTGCTGAAATGTAATTTGCTTACTTACTTCACTAACAGTTCTGATACTACTCAATTTCCTCCGGATCTACAAAATATTTCTGATTCTGATTCTGATAATACTTTTAATAGAAGTGGATTCTCTCTCCAGCTAAATGGACATAGCTCACACAGATATGACTGGGATTTTATTAGAAGTGTTGAGGGTCCTGGAAGATCATCTTTAATACTAAGCTGCAATTCTTAGACTGGTAATAAACTAGAAATAGAGACCTCACAGGACTTGTATACAAATTTATCCTAACTGCTTCTATCCATTTCAGATTCCGACTGTATCTTTCTTTCTCACATCTCAGGTTAATCCCCTTTTCCCCCTAGCCCCGACCCACCTGATAGTGTAACAAGTTAGTCAGTATACCTATGTTTTGATACTTTTTGGGGTTATTGATTACTGAAGCAACAAGTCACAGTATTATATTTTTTAATCTTTAACAAATTAACATGATAAAATATTGTTGGTATTTTTGCAGTCCTGACTAGTAGCGAGTAATTATGCCTTTTAATACATTTTGTTAATGTTGTAGATAAATCGCAAAACCATGCCACTGTTTGAGTGATTTAGCTTTGCTTAAGTCATACAAAATGAATTTAGACTGCTTTCTTATGATATACCATGTTGTTAAGATGAAAAACCTTGAGTCTTCTTCATTTCAAAACTTGTAGCTCAAACTTCTGTACAAAGCCCACATTGACGCTTTTTTTGTATTGTACTGAGGCATTAGTAACAAACTCAATATATTGAACAGGAAATCAGTTTATGAGGAAACACACTAAAAACAGAAAAACAAACAAAAGAAAGGACAAGGAAATAGGTGAAGAGAAAGTAAAAAAGAAAGGGATTAAAAGAAGTAGGAAGAAAAGAAAATATACATCAGAATAAACACACTTGCAGAACAGAAAGATGGACAAAGGCAGGCATCATAAGTGATAATTATTCAGTTATTTTGATTCTTATGGCTGAAAGTAACACAAAAAAAGTGTAATCTGAAAAGCAAAAATACTGTATACACCAGGGTGTTTTCGTGTAACACAATTTTAAATTTTAAAATTGCACTACTCAAAAACCACTGAAAAACAAATCCTTTATTTGTGTTTATTAGAACAGATAGAAAACAGTTCATTGCTCCTGTGGGTTCTATTTAATACCTCCTGGCTTTCCTGCCAGTGGATAAACAGTTTCCTGGCTATGCGACTGCACATTTTAAATTAGAATTAAGATGACTGCATATTACTAAACTCATATAAACCAATATGTATCAGTGGATGTGTTTGTATGAAGGAATCAACCACATTGTTGTTGAAATCTTAATCTTATATTAAAAAGTAGATTCCTTAGTCCATTTGTTTAGATTTGTAGCATTGCAGCATCTTGGCTTGTGAGTTGTTTCTCCAGTAGCACTCACAGACTTATTCAATCATTTGTTTTTCTTGCCCTTACTTTTTATCAGTGCTTGGAGGCTTCATTGTTCCACATCTATTTATGCATCTGCTTTAAAGCTGCACTATTCAATAGCAAATGTACTAATTAGTTGATATTCGATTATTTAGAACGGAAGGCATAGAAACACCATTGAAGTGCTGATGGTATTCATAAGGTTAACACAAAAACACATTCAAACTAGAAAAATATAAATGTATGCAACCTAATGTATTGAGTGTGCTTCCATAAGTTTCCTAATATTACCTGGGCTTGTACATTATGTGATCAGTTTTACATTTACCAAACAGAGGACAAAACTGGGCAGACACAATGTCATGGATTTCCATAAAATAAAGGCATTTCATCACAAGGGAAATTTTTACTTTCTCTCTCTCTCTGTCTCTCTTGCTCTCACGCTTTCTATGCATGTGTACTGTGTGTGTGTGTGCTTTTATATGTACACTTGTACATAAAGGGAGATGTGTGTGTGTGCATGGCCATAAATTGGATATTGGGACATGGAAAATGAGAATGAACAGCATGGCCACACTGAGCTATTTTTGTCTTTCTATCAGTCCTTCCGACGCTCTCAGCTCTGTATTTCTCTCTCCCCCTCCTTTTCCCTCACTTTCCATGTTCCCTTTTTCTTCCAATTTCAATGTTTCCTTTCCCACCTAATATATGTGCCACCACTGTGCCCCTATTATTCCAGTCAGACCAGTACTGTCTCTCCATCTTACATCTCTCACTTCCATAGGAGAGCTTGGTTAATGCCCCCTACCCTGAGGGTACGCTTGTCATTTTACAACAAAGAGGTTACTAAAGCCGCACTCCACTTTGGTCTCCGAAACACAGTCTGCCTAAAATTATCTCTGCAGCCTGTTCATTGTTTTTCAGCCTTATTTTTCAGTAATATTTTCAGTCTTTCTCAAATTCATTGTTTAATATCTTGAAAACGGAGTCAGCATTTTTTCTTTTCACACTGCACTGAAGTCATTCTGTTATGCCCCAAAGCAAAAATCTTTGGAAAATTCTGCAATTGTTATGCTGGATTTCCCTCCACACCTTGTATATCTCTTCCCTTTCCCTCAAGTCCTGCCGAAGACAGCTCAGCTATGGTGCATTAATCTTTGTCCATTAAAAAAAAAAGAAATTCTACCACAGCTACAAAAAAAACAGCTACAAAATGCAAGGGTCACCCTGATATTTTTTTTCGCAGAATATAATGAGATAGAACAGGTTTAGAATGTGAAGAGATTTTTTTATGCAGTATATTTGTGCAAGCAGAGAACACAGAAAATTATAACACGAAGGTGGTCATTGATGCAACTGTTCTCAACACAGATATCAAATTTCTATAAAACTGGTATACCTCCTGTAGGGTTTTGATTTTTTTTTTCTTTCCCAAATGCCTGTGCTACCTCGTTCTGTTCCTAGATACTTAGTGCGGCATGGACATGGATATTCTAACACTGTGCCTCCCCCTTGAGTACGCAACAACAGTGGCAGAACATCAAGAGGATTATACACTCTATGAGGACAACCAAAGACTTAGACAGCGCTGCTCTCACTGCTTGCCTTTAAGTCTGATCCCAAAAGGCAGGGAAAAAGTAGGATGCTTCACTTCCCTGGAGAGAAAGAAAGAGCTGTAGATGAAGGGGTAAAAAATAGGAAAGAGAAGAGGAGAAACAACAGTGAAAAAAGACAGAGGGAAATAAGTGAGAGGGAATAAAGGAACGAATTGAAAGGTAACGCCACAAATAATAGGATGTAGGAAGTCTGTATAATGATATATTTGTGCCCAGTACTCTGTGGGATTGTTGGCAGGTGCTGTGCCTCAGAGCTCTCATTCCAATCCTGCAAGCAATCTTATGTAATAGAGCTTTATCCCTGTCACATCATGTTGGTTAGAGGCAAAGCAGTACTTAAACATTCCTGCTGTATTGAACTGGAGGTCCTTAATTGAGAACATGAGTGAGATAACTTGCCTAAACTCATTTTTGGTCAGAAAATAAGACATATCTTATAATTGACTTGCTCTTTGGATAGCTTTCATTTAAATGGAGCAGCAGTTTTAGATATTTCATTTCATGATTTTTTCATATTTTTTTACAGTTGCCTTGCTCAACATTACAATTGTAAACTATTGCTGGTGAAATGTGGCTCAGCTACCAGGATGCCATTGAACCACAATTTAACAGTGTGAATACTCCTCTGTTGATTAGTATTAATTGAGGTATGTGTTGTTTTGATACGAGAATACAGGTTTAAATGCATATTTTGATACAAAAAAATATTTTATATCTGTCAATGTAAGCAGACAATGGCAAGGTGGATGAAATGTGACTAGATAGACAAGCTCTACCTTTCCAAGTTCTCTAAAATATTGAAATGATTTCAATATTCATGTTCTATTTGAAATCCTTTTATCAAGCAAATATCACAGTAGTTAATTGTCTAGTAGAAGTACTAATCAGGAAGGGCCATGACTGGGTAAGGAAACAAACCTGAGGAAAAATGGTGCTGAAAGAGGTTGTCCCATCATTCCTCATGGCATATATGTTTTTATGTAAGGCTGTTCCTTGCCCCAAGAGAGCACAAGGACGTTTTATGTTTATAAAAGAGGCACCACAGATCTTGACTCTTTCAATAACACGGAGCTTAGCAAGTTCTTCATTACACGTTTCCTCTCCTGAGATATCACTTATTTGGATATACATGACTGACTGTGCATCTGGTTAAGAGGGTCAGGTGCTGAACAGTAGCTTCTGCCAAGTAAGGCAGCTGATAAAAAAAAGCCTAGACCATAGAGAAGCCGTAAACGAGAATAGCTATTTGGGGAAACCTTACATTCTACAGTCCTGCACCAAGGGTGGATAGAGAAACACACAAGTTGTGTCATGGACAGATATCAGCTTATGAGAAGGCAAGAGAATGCTTGCTTTGCACGCATCCTGATGTGTACATCTTAATAGTGTGGGCATTCACTGTACTTGATCAAACATGTTGGCATTCAAACACACACACACACACACACACACACACACACACACACACACACACACACACACACACACACACACACACACACACACACACACACACACACACAAACACACAT